>PVHX01003981.1:29998-134559 GCA_004024805.1 Geosciurus inauris
CCCCCCCCCCCCCCCCGCTCCTGGCTGCCATGAACTGAGCAGCCTTCCTCCTCCATGCCCTTGTGTCATGATGTTCTGCCCTCACCTCAGGCCCAGAGCAATGAAGTCTACAGACCATGGACTAAACCTTAGAAAATGTGAGCCCCAAACAAACTTTTCCTCTTCTAAGTTGTTCTTGTCAGGTATTTTGGTCACAGAGACAAAAATCTGACTGAACACAAAATCTGAATAACATATAGACTCCATTAATAATCATGTATCAGTATTGGTTCATTAATTATAACAAATATACTGTGCTAATATAAAATGTTAGTAATAAGGGAAACTGGGTATGGGTATATGGAAATTCTCTATACTACTTCATAATTTATCCATAACCCTAAAACTGCTTTAAAATATAAAAAATTCTTTAATATTAGGAAAAAACCTTAAAGATATACAAAGGACAAGGCCCCCCAATTTTTAATTATTATATTCAACAGATGTAAAATTACTATCAAATCTCTAAATGTTACAAAAGTTTCCTAATTCTCCTCTCAATTTCCATGCTTATTATAGATTTATAGGAATAGCTCATGAACTGGCCTTAGTCCATGGACCACACTTTGCTGTTTTCCTCTTGCAGTACTGGGGACCAAACCCAGAGCTTCACACATGCCAGGCAAGCACTCTTCCTCTGAGGCACATCCGCAGGCCTATGAACTGTACTTTGAATAGCATTAATCTAGACCAGTACTTCTCAAATGCCATGGTAGAGCTGTCTCTGGACATGCAGCCAATAAGAAAAACTAGGTCAACAAATGGAGTTTTTCATAAAACTGATTTAATTTATTATAAAGGATCATCCTGGATGCTGAGATTATCTCCATTCCACATATTCAGGGTTATCTGTGTGTATGTGTGTGTGTGTGAAGGGGGCGGGTAGGGAATGAATGGAGGGAGTGGATGGTAGTTTTTGTTTGGATGCCTTTGCCTTCAAGTTACTAAAAAGTGGCTTAGACACAAGGGTATCTCTATCATTTCACATATAAGAAGTCTGCACTTAGAGGGGTTAAGTTTGAAAATCTGGGGTGCTCATTGATTCCAACAAGGTTCCTGTCATCTCTACTCTGCAATCAGCTTGTTGTGTTGTCCTCTTGAGCTAACTTTCCTCATGTTTCCAAGATGGTTGCCACAGTTCCAGTTGTCACAAGAAGATAACAACATTCAAAAGCAGAAAGGCTGCCATGGACCACACTGATTTGCCATGAAACGGAAGAATTTTAAGCTTCAGAAGCTTTCACTGACACAGACTCCTTCCAAGGCCCTGGCAGAGGGAAGGAGTGGTGGATCATAGCAATACATTCACCTGGTCATATACATCTTTGAAAACTGGCGGAAAGCCAGATAATTTTGTACCCTTTTCCTTAAAGAGGACCCCAAAATTGTATAAGCTTCAAACTCCGAAGATCTTCAAACTGGATCTTCCCGCTAAAGAGCACTTTTTCTTCATTGTGTCTCCACTTTTTAGTTTTTCCTTGTTTGTTTGTTGTTGTTTAGAGACAAGGTCTCATCATATTGCCCAGGCTGGTCTCCAATGCGGGGGCTCCAGCATCAGCCTCCCAAGTAGCCGGGACCATAGGTGGGCGCTGCTGTACCAGACTTATCTCTTTTTTTACCAGAAGGATAAACCTTTCCTAGGATTTCTGCATTATATTTCATTGGCTAAAACTAAGTCAAGGCTTACCCCTAAACTCCAAATCATTGGCCATGGAGGTGGAATCCCCCCCTTCCCAGCTTGCTGCATGAGAGGAACCCAGCACAACCTGAAGCTCCTGGCTACAAGACCCCTGACACAAAATTGGGATTTTGAAAGCAATGAAAAATAGCACAAGACTGTAATGTGCTATCAAAGATGCCTGTCATAGGGAGGTGTTTGTTGCCTTTGTTTTTCTTAATTTTTAATTGTAAAACTAAAATTTGGTGACCTCACCTTGGACTCCCAATTCTTTTTGAGCTTTAGAGGTCCATGAAATTAAAAAACCTGGGAACTTCTTTTTTTATAAATAGTTTTTTAAATTGTGATGGACACAAGAACTTTATTTATTTATTTTTATGTGGTGCCGAGAATCGAACCTAGTGCCTCACATGTGCCAGGCACAATCGCTCTACCACTGAGCCACAAACCCAGCCCCCAAAACCTCAGAACTTCTATGCAAATCAATGGAAAGAAGGAGCATAATACATACTATCAAGATCTTACAGCACACTCCCAGAGGTTACCAACCGTCCTAGGTCTGATTAACCAGAAGAGCCAGAGATGGGGCGGGTGAGTCATCCCTTAAGCAGCACTCTCAGGAGAAACCTTGTGAGGGGGAAGAGCAGCAGGACAGGACAGGACAGGAAAACAGCTAGACAAAGCTAGAGTTTCAGCTGGAGTCTACTTCAAGCTGATCCCCTCGGGAGCTCTCAGGGCTCTCCATGGCAGAGTCAGGCCCACCTTGAGATATGAGGACTGAGCTTCCTTCCTTACATCAGTCAGTTGCTGGCTGGACAAGGGGGAGTGACTAACATCCTCCTTCACTTCTGTAGAGGAGGTGGCTCTCCTTGAGCAAGAATGGTTTCTTAGAGAAGGGTGCAAATAGCAGTGGTTTGCAGCCCATCCACGCTGGTGGGCTCAAGTGTTTTTCCTGAATTAGTCTCTAGAGCAGCTGCAAATATAGGCATACACCAATGTGCCTGGCTTGTCTCCCTTTCTAAGAGTAAGATAAACCTTTCCCAGAATTTGAGAATCCATAGATAAGGTGGATGAATCCCATAGGCTAGTCATGAGGATCTGGATGGGGCCTAGCAACTACGACTAATACCCTAATACCCTGCCGTAGTGGTGGTCAATACCAGTGGTTCTCTGATAGGCAATTTCAGTGGACAAATTGTTTAAACACACACACATACCTAAAATATTGGACTTGTGAACTGTAATCACAAATCAACTTAACTTTGCTTTTCACTCTCCCTTTAAATTTATTAGATGGGGCATGTTCTTCCTCTGCCTTTGAATAAAACTCAGGGAGTCTCATGACTTCTGATGGCTCTCAGGAAATAAAGATCACTACTATGACTTGAAATATCCAAAGAGGCTGGGATGGAGCTTAGTGTTTAATTTAGTGTATAATTTAGCACATTGGGTTCAATCCCTAGTACTGAAAAAAGAGAAGGAAGGGAGGGAGGAAGAAAGGAAAGGAAAGGAAAGGAAAGGAAAGGAAAGGAAAGGAAAGGAAAGGAAAGGAAAGGAAAGGAAAAAGGAAAAGGAAAAGGAAAGGAAGGAAAGAAGGGAAGGAGGGAGGGAGGAACCCAAATAGCTTCAGTGGAAAGTAAGCTGTCTTGACTCATACACTCCCTCTTGCCTTGCTAACCAAGTCTGATCCATTAGGCAGGAGGGTGTGGGTGGCAGGGAGGCAGGAAACTTTCCCTGAGTGGCCTAAAATGGCCTTGAAGACTGGTCCTGGCAGATGTTTAAAACTGATTCTTTCTTCTGCAGGTGACTTTCATGATTTCTTTAGAGACTTCCCAGTCAGAGATCTTTTTTTTAAACTTTTTTTTAGTTGTAGATGGACACAATGCCTTTATTTATTTTTATGTGGTGCCGAGAATTGAACCCAGTGCCTCACGCGTGCAAGGCAAGCACTCTACCACTGAGCCATAATCCCAGCCCCAGAGATCTTTTGATTGTAGTTTTTTTGTCCTGATTAGTTACACTCAAGTCTGTCTAGTCCCTTACTATAGCCCCTGGGAATCTGGTGATACCTTCCAAGTTCCTTTGCTAGGCCCCGACCAGCCCTCTAGGACTCCCTATTGGACAGCTTCTGGGGTAGGTAACACACACCTCTCTCTCCCTCTCCACACACACACACACACACACCCCTAGGCCGGGAAACACTCAAGCTGTCTTGTTCCCAATATATTTTCATTTGCATGTCAGCAGCTTGCCAGACCCTGTCTCACCCTCTAGATTGCTGAACAGAGCTTATGCCACAGGGCCTGAGTGAGAGGTATCCACCCACTAGTTCTGCTCTTTGGTAAGAATCCAAGGAGATGGGGAATCCATATTATAGTTCTCTCCAATCCTTTGTCTCCCAGCCTGTCCAGACTATTGATGTAAGTGAAGGGCTTAAGACCCACCTATCCCTATGCTGTCCTTCCTATTTAAATTTAAATTAATCAACACTAAATAAAATGAGAAATTCAGCCGCACTAGCCATATTTCAAGTGTAATAGTCACATATAGCTAATGGCTACTATATTGAATGTTGCAGATAATATATTCATCATTGTAGAAGGTTTTATTGATTCTTGAATACTTATTTTAAAATTTCTCATGATGGTCTCAGACCTTTTGGTATCTAAAATTTATCTACTTTAAAACCTCAGGCAAAACCTAATAAGCTATTACACAAATATTTACAAATGTGATGTATTCATATAATTAAATATGATGTCCCTATGAATCCCATTTCATGCATAATAATCATTACATTCCTAAGATTGTAAATATGTTACAAGGACTACTTTGATTTAGTTCACCTCAGTTACATTCAATTAATATGGTATAATTTATCTCAGAAAGCCCATTTTAATACCATTTAAATGGTGCTTGTGTAGATGTGTTGAGTATGCATTTTTTTGAAATTACTTTGTCACATTTTATGTACAAATCACAAAAATGAAACAGAAACTTAAAAATGGTTCATTGAAGTATAAAAGCAGTAATAAAAGCTATAATATAAACACTATAATTGAGAACAACTCAAGAATAAAAAGTGAACAGAAGCAGACTGGGGATGTGGCCCAGTGGTAGAGCACTTGCCCGGCATGTGCAAGGTCCTGGGTCTGATCCCTAGGACGAGAGAACAAAAAGTGAACAGGAATCCAAAGCAAAGAATGTGAATCTATTCATATTGAGACAAATAAATCTTTGAGTATTATAATTTCCCACAAGTAACCAAAGATGAAGAATATGAACAGGAAATATGAATCTTTGAAATTGAATGCTATTCATTCATCAGTCTATTCTCTATCTCTCAGTGTATTGTCTGCCTCAAAATATTGTCAAATAGTAGCATGATACCACTGAATCCTTTGTGTGAGATTCAAAATATAGAGACCACTCGAATGAACCAATCATCTATTCTAGCCCCAAACAAACAGAAAATAATGTTCCTTGATATGAAAGCAATGAAATCTGCTGTGAGACTGAAACAATGACTATCACTCATTCTTATAAGTCTTATTAAAAGTGGGTACATGTCGTGATGTTGCCGCACAACCATTGCAAAACAAATGATAAAACTCACATTCACGGAGAAGACAGAGAAATCTCCTCAGGTATAAATCAGCTCTTTGCACATTGTAACTTGATATGTGAGCAAGAAATGCCAGATGACTTTGTTCTCCTTATTCCTAAAAATCCATGCGAATCACTCACAGTCACCCATAGTATTTCAGCAGGAAAATCTATGCTGAGATCAACATCGACAGCCTGGGTAAGTATGTCACAAGAATGGTACTCAAATAATAGATGCTACACATGAATGCCACTGGACACCATACAGAATAGAAGGTTAAGAGTTCAGTGTGAAAGGAAATCATGAAATATATAACTCTGATGAAAGTTCAGCCACATGTTTTGATAATAAATTTTATTTGCAGAATAAATGATTCACAGAAAAAAATCATGAAGGTACAGAGAGATCTTATAAACCCTAACAGAATTTTCATTTCTTCTATTATTAACATCTTACATTAGTATGGTATATTTGTTACTAGTAATGAACCACTACTGATGCATTATTATCAAGTCCATACTAAAATTTCCTTAGTTTTTACCTAGTGTCCTATTTATATTCAAGGATCTCATCCAGGACACTGCATTACATTTAACAGCTACATCTCCGTAAGCTTCTCTTGGCTGTTATACTCAGACATCCTTGTTTTTGATAACTTTGATGGTTTTGAGGTACTCTGAACAGATTTTTCCTTACTTGAGATTTGCTGATGTTTTCCTCCTGAACAGACTGAGACTGTGGGTTTTAGGAAGAATACCACAAGGTAAGAGCCACTTTATCATTATCAGACAAGAGTCATATTATTCCCACGACTTTCAATGTTGATGTTGACTTTGACCACCTGGCTGAAGTAGTGTTCTCAGGTTTCTCTAATGGCAAGCTACTATATTTTTCCCTTTTTCTATACTGTACTCCTTCAAACGAAGTCACCATGTATATTTAGAAGTGGGTTATGCTCCATCTTTTTGAGGGTAGAACATCTATACAGATTTGGAATTCTTTTGCCACAGAGCTTTGTCTCTGTTCCCTTTTTTTTTTTAGGTGAGAAATTTTTAAAATTTATTTATTCTAATTGGGTATACATGATAGCAGAATGCATCTTGATTCATTGTACACAAATGGAGCTTTTCACTCATTGTACACAACTTTTCATTTCTCAGGTTGTACACATTATGGAGTTACGCCATATATGCAGTCATATATGTACCTAGGGCAATGATGTCCACCTCCTTCCCCTATCTTTCCTGCCCCCATGTCCCATCCCCACCCCTCCTTCCCCCTTTGACCAAAGTTTCTCCATTCTTCCCATGCCCCCTCCCACATTAGGGATCAGCATCCACATATCAGAGAGAACATTTTGCCTTTGGTTCTTTGGGATTGGCTTACTTAGCTTAGCATAATGATCTCCAGCTCCATCCATTTACCTTCAAATGCCATAATTTTATTCTCTTTTAATGCTGAGTAATATTCCATTGTGTATATATACCACAGCTTCTTTATCCATTCATCTATTGAAGGGCATCTAGGTTGGTTCCACAGTTTAGCCATTGTGAATTGTACTGCTATAAACATTGAAGTGGCTGTGTCACTGTAGTATGCTGTTTTTAAGTCCTTTGGGTATAGACTGAGGAGTGGGATAGCTGGGTCAAAGGGCAGTTCCATTCCAAGTTTTCTAAGGAATCTCCATACTGCTTTCCAGATTGGTTACAATAATTTGCAGTCCCCCAGGAATGTATGAGTGTGCCTTTTCCTCCACATCCTTGCCAACACTTGTTGTTGTTGGTATTCTTCATAACTGCCATTCTGACTGGCATGAGATGAAATCTTAGTTTTGATTTGCATTTCTCTAATGGTTAGAGATGTTGAACATTTCTTCATATATTTGTTTATTGATTGTATATCTTCTTCTGAGAAGTGTCTCTTCAGCTCCTTAGCCCATTTATTGATTAAGTTTTTTTTTTTTTGGTGTTAAGTTTTTTGAGTTCTTTATATATCCTGGAGATCAGTGCTCTATCTGATGTGCGTGTGGCAAAAATTCACTTCCAGAATGTAGGCTCTCTGTTCACCTCAGTGATTGTTTCTTTTGCTGAGAAGAAGCTTTTTAGTTTGAATTCATCCCATTTATTGATTCTTGCTTTTATTTCTTGTGCTACAGGAGTCTTGTTAAGGAAGTTGGGGCCTAATCCAACGTGATGAAGATTTGGTCCTACTTTCTGCTCAATTAGATGCAGGATCTCTGGTCTAATTCCTAGGTCTTTGATCCACTTTGAGTTGAGTTTTGTGCATGGTGAGAGATAGGGGTTTAGTTTCATTTTGCTGCATATGGATTTCCAGTTTTCCCAGCACCATTTGTTGAAAAGACTATCTTTTCTCCAATGTATGTTTCTGGCACCTTTGTCTAGTATGAGATAGCTGTATTTATGTGCATAACTCTCTATGTCTTCTATTCTGTACCATTGGACTACATGTCTATTCTGGTGCCAGTACCATGCCGTTTTTGTTATTATAGCTTTGTAGTAAAGTTTAAGGTCTGGTATTGTGATGCCTCCTGCTTCACTCTTCTTGCCCAGGATTGCTTTGGCTATTCTGGGTCTCTTATTTTTCCAAATGAATTTCATGATTGCCTTTTCTATTTCTTTAAGAAAGGACTTTGGGATTTTAATTGGGATTGCACTAAATCTGTATAGCACTTTGGGCACTATGGCCATTTTAATAATATTGATTCTGCCTATCCAAAAGCATGAAAAGTCTTTCTATCTTCTAAGATCGTCTGCAATTTCTTTCTTTAGTGTCTTGTAGTTTTCACTGTAGAGGTCTTTCACCTCTCTTGTTAGATTGATTCCCGAGTATTTTATTTTTTTGGAGGCTATTGTGAATGGAGTAGTTTTCTTAATTTCTCTTTCAGAGGACTTGTTGGTGATGTATAGAAATACATTTGATTTATGGGTGTTGATTTTATATCCTGCTACTTTGCTGAATTCATTTATTAATTCTAGAAGTTTTCTGGTGGAATTTTTTGGATCCTCTAAGTATAGAATCATGTCATCTGCAAATAATGATAGTTTGAGTTCTTCTTTTCCTATTCGTATCCCTTTAATTTCTTTCGTCTAATTGCTCTGGCTAGAGTTTTAAGGACTATATTGAATGAGACTGGTGAGAGAGGGCATACCTGTCTTGTTCCAGTTTTTAGAGGGAATGCTTCCAATTTTTCTCCATTTAGGATGATGTTGGCCTTAGATTTAGCATATATTGCTTTAACAATGTTGAAGTATGTTCCTACTATCCCTAGTTTTTCTAGTGTTTTAAACATGAAAGGGTGCTGTATTTTGTCAAATGCTTTCTCTGCATCAATTGATAGAATCATGTGATTCTTATCTTTTAGTCTATTGATGTGATGGATTATGTTTATTGATTTCCATATGTTGAACCAACCTTGCATCCCTGGAATGAACCCCACTTGATCATGGTGCACTAGTTTTTTAATATGCTTTTGCATGCGATTTGCCAAAATTTTATTGAGAATTTTTGCATCTATATTCATCAGGAATAGTGGTCTGAAATTTTCCTTTTTTGATATGTCTCTGTCTGGTTTTGGAATCAAGGTGATACTAGCCTCATAGAATGAGTTTGGAAGGGTTCCTTCCCTTTCTATTTCATGGAATAATTTGAGGAGTATTGGAGTTAGTTGTTCTTTGTAGGTCTTGTAGAACTTGGCTGAGAATCCTTCTGGTCCTGGGTTTTTCATGGTTGGAAGGCTCTTGATGGCATCTTCTATTTCCTTGCTTGAAACTGATCTGTTTAAGTCATGAATGTCCTCCTGGTTCAGTTTGGGTAGGTCATATGTCTCTAGGAATTTGTCGGTGTCTTCTGGGTTTTCTATTTTACTGGAATATAAGTTTTCAAAATAGTTTCTAATTATCCTCTGTATTTCAGCAGGGTCTGTTGTGACATTTCCTTTTTCATCACAAATTTTAGTAATTTGGGTTTTGTCTCTCCTTTTTGTTAGGGTGGCTAAGGGTTTGTCAATTTTTATTTTTTCGAAGAACCAGCTTTTTGTTTTATCAATTTTTTGAATTGTTTCTTGTGTTTCAATTTCATTGATTTCAGCTCTGATTCTAATTATTTCCTGTATTCTACTTCTTTTGGTGTTACTTTGTTCTTCTTTTTCTAGGGCTTTCAGTTGTAGTGTCAAGTCATTGATTTGTTGACTTTTACATCTTTGAATATGTGCGCTTAATGCAATGAACTTTCCTCTTAGCACTGCCTTCATAGTGTCTCAGAGATTTTGGTATGTTGTATCAGAGTTCTTATTTACCTCCAAGAACTTTTTTTTATCTCCTCTCTGATGTCTTCTGTTACCCATGCATTGTTCAATAGCAAATTATTGAGTCTCCAGGTGTTGTAGTGGCTTCTTTTTTAAAAACTGTTATTAATTTCTAGTTTCATTCCATTATGGTCAGATAGAATGCAGGGTAGTATCTCTATTTTTTTTGTATTTACTAAGACTTGCTTTGTGGCATAGCATATGATCTATTTTGGAGAAGGATCCATGTGCTGCTGAGAAGAAAGTGTATTTGCTTGTTGAAGGATGGAATATTATATATATCTGTTAAGTCTAGACCATTGATTGTTCTATTGAGTCTTGTAGATTCTGTGTTTAGTTTTTGTTTGGAAGATCTATCCAGTGGTGAGAGAGTTGTGTTAAAGTCACCCAATACTATTGTGTTAGGGTCTATTTGATTCTTGAATTTGAGAAGAGTCTGTTTGACAAACATGGCTGCCACATTGTTTGGGGCATAGATATTTAAGATTGTTATGTCTTATTGATGTATGATTCCCTTAAGCAGTATGAAATGACCTTCTTTATCCCTTTTCAGTAACTTTGGTTTGAAGTCCACTTTATCTGAAATGAGGATGGAAACTCCTGCTTGTTTACGCAGACCATGTGAGTGATAGATTTTTTTCCATCCTTTCACTTTCAATCTGTGAGTGTCTCTTTCTATGAGATGAGTCTCTTGGAGGCAGCATATTGTTCTTTTTTTTTAAAATCCAATCTGCCAGTCCGTGTCTTTTAATTGCTGAGTTTAGGCCATTGACACTCAGTGTTATTATTGAGACATGGTTTGTATTTCCAGACATTTTGGTTTATTCTTAGTTTTTAACTTGACTGGGTTTCTCCTTTGATTGGCCTTTCCTTTAGTGTAGGTCCTTCCTCTGCTGGTTTTCATTGTTGTTTTTCATTTCCTCCTCATGGAATATTTTGCCAAGAATGTTCTGTAGTGCCGGCTTTCTTGCTGTGAATTCTTTTAATTTTTGTTTATCTTGGAAAGTTTTTATTTCATCATCAAACATAAAACTTAATTTTGCTGGATATAAGATTCTTAGTTGGCATCCACTGTCTTTTAGTGCTTGGTGTATGTTGTTCCATGATCTTCTTGCTCTCAGGGTCTGGGTTGAGAAGTCTGCAGTGATCCTAATTGGTTTCCCCCTATATGTAATCCGATTCCTTTCTCTCATGGCTTTTAAGGTTCTCTCCTTATTCTGAATGTTAGGCATTTTCATTATGATATGCCTTGGTATAGATCTGTTGTGATTTTGTATATTTGGTGTCCTGTAAGCCTCTTGTATTTGATTATCCAATTCATTCTTCATATTTGGAAAATTTTCTGATATTATTTCATTGAACCAATTGCTCATTCCTTTGTTTTAAAATTCTATGCCTTCCTCTATCCAAATAATTCTTAAATTTGATCTTTTAATGTTATCCCATAATTCTTGGATGTTCTGTTCATGGTTTCTTACCATCTTCACTATGTGGTCAACTCTATTCTCAAGGTTAAATATTTTGTCTTTAGTATCTGAGGTTCTGTCTTCCAAGTGGTCTAATCTGTTGGTGATGCTTTCTATTGAGTTTTTCATTTTGTTTATTGTTTCTTTCATTTCAAGGATTTCTGTTTGGTTCCTTTTCAGAATCTCTACCTCCTTATTGAAGTGATCTTTACTTCCTGTATTTGCCTATATATCTCTTTATCGAAATTATCTTTTGCTGACTGAGCTTGCTCTCTTATATCATTTTTTAAGTCACAGAACATTTTAATTATGTACATCCTGAACTCCTGTTCTGTCATTTCTTCTGCAGTATGGACCATGAATTCTGATAATGTAGTATCTTGGTTTGTTTGAGGCACTTTCTTCCCTTGTTTTTTCATGGTGTTTGTGTGTCTTTCCTTCTAGCTCTGCTGATCCAATGTGTTAAAGTTTTTTGATCTTATAGGGTTATAGCTTCCCTGCAGGGTTTCAATACCTCTCCTTTAAGGGGGAGACCAATATTGACAGATCTCAATACAAACAATATATGGTTTCAAACCAAGTAGCTCCTAATATCTCCTAAATGCATTTACAGTTTAGTCACAATATACAGCAATTATGAGTTTATTTAACATCTATTATGTAAACAATAGGTTTGCACAAGGGTCTATAGTTTCTGCTGGTGGGCTAGAGAAGCTTGAGGGTGGGGTGTATGATAGAATGTTAGGGTAGTAGGAAGTGAGGATATGGTTATTACATCCTAGAAAGCATGAAAAAGGAATCCAAAAGCAGCTGGTTATTAGTAGAAAGAGCAAAAGAGTGTTGGGGATGACCAGTAAGAAGGAAGAAAATAGAGTACAGCTAGCGAGGAGACATGGTAATTAAGAAAAATAGAACATATGCAGGTGAGAGTTATGAGACTATATCCCAGTCTATGGTATCCTACTGTATAACAAATACTTGGCTTCACAAATGTTGGGGATGAGAGGGTGGGAAAAGAGCAAGAGAGAAAAGAGAAAAGAAAAAAAGGAAAGAAGAAAAGAGCAGAGAAACAAAACAGAATGATTAAACAAAAGGAATATTAGGAGAAAAAGATAAAGGATAAAATAAAAAATAAGAATAAAAAATAAAAAGTCTCAATGTAAATAAACAGGATTGCTTCCTTTCACCTCCAAAGGAAGGTAGAGTTGTCTGTTGCTTACTGGAATTTCCCCACTCTGGTGAGGAATGTCATAGGTGGAGGTCTCACAAAGAAGCCATCTGCTTCTGCAACAGGGTGAAGGGCTGGACCTCTGGTGGTCTTGGATGCAGTGGAGATGCAGTTTCACGGTGTGCTGTGCTGAAGTAAAAGTTTGTCCCCAGACCTTGTCCAGTGTTCCCTGGTGTAGGAAGTTCTGCCCTGGTAGATGGAGATCCACAAAGAACAGTAGCCAGGGGTCCCCGCGCAGGAGTCGTGTGTCCACGGGAGCAACTGCTAGGGGTCCTGAGTGGTTGGGTGGGTGCTGGAGCCAGGTACCCCATGTAGAAGCAGGCCCTGCCTGCCCGGGGCGAATCTTGTGCTACAGCCCTGGGCTGGGGCTCCAAGCTGCCCGCAGCTGAGCTCTGCCACTGCTTGCCGATGAAGTCACGCTGCTTGTGGCAATCACTGCTGCCTGGTGGCCCTGCGTACAGGCGCGAGTGAAATTCCTGCAGGGCCAGCTGTAGGATGATGTCCAGAAGCTGGCTGGGAGACAGTTTTTCCACTACTTCAAACTCCAGATCTGGAGATACTATGACTGCAGTGTCCGTCTAGGCTGCCATCTTGGAACCCCTCTGAGTTATTTTTGTCTTCGTATTCCTTTCATTTTTTTCATCTAATTGCTTTGGCTAGAGTTTTAGTCCCATTTTTAGAGGGAATGCTTTCAATTTTTCTCCATTTAGAATGATGTTGGCCTTGTGTTTGGCATAGACAGCTTTTACAATGTTGAAGTATGTTCCTACTATCCTTAGTTTTGTGTTTTGAACATGAAGAAGTGCTGTATTTTGTCAAATGCTTTCTCAGCATCTATTGAGATAATCATATGATTCTTGTCTTTAAATCTATTGATGTGATGAATTATGTTTATTGATTTCCATATGTTGAACCAAACTTACATGCCTGGGAGCAAACCCACTTGATTGTGGTACACTATCTTTTTAATATGTTTTGTATACAATTTGCCAGAATTTTATTGAGAATTTTTAGGTCAATGTTCATCAGGGATATTGGTCTGATGTCTTCTTTCTTTGATGTATCTATGTCTGGTTTTGGAATCAGGGTGATACTAGCCTCATAGAATGAGTGTGGAAGGGTTCCCTCCATTTCTATTTCATGGAATAATTTAAGGAGCATTGGTAGTAATTCTTCTTTGAAGGTCTTATAGAACTCAGCTGAGAATCCATCTGGTCCTAAGCTCTTCTTGGTTGGTAAGCTTTTGATGGTGTTTTCTATTTCCTTACTTGAAATTGATCTGTTTAAGTTGTGTATGTCCTCCTGATTCAGTTTGGGCAGATCATATGCTGCTAGAAATTTGTTGGTGTCTTTGGGGTTTTCTATTTTACTGGAATACAGATTTTCAAAATAGTTTCTAATTATCTTCTGAATTTCAATAGTGTCTGTCATGATACTTCCTTTTTCATCATGAGTTTTAGTAATTTGAGTTTTCTCTCTCCTTTTTGTTAGGGTGGCTAAGGGTCCATTGATTTTATTTTGTCAAGTTTTGAATTGTTTCCTTTGTTTCGATTTCATTGATTTCAGTCCTGATTTTAATTATTTCCTGTCTTCTTCTTCTTTTGATGTTAATCTGTTCTTCTTTTTCTAGAGCTTTGAGATGTAATGTCAGGTAGTTTATTTGTTGACTTTTTCTTCTTTTAATGAATGAGCTCAAAGTAATAAACTTTCCTCTTAACACCACCTTCATAGTGTCCCAGAGAGTTTGGTATGTTGTATTGAAGTTCTCATTTATCTCTAAGATTTTTTTATCTCCTCCCTGATGTCTTCTGTTATACATACATCATCCAATAGTATATTACTGAGTCTCCAGGTGTTAGAGTAGCTTCTATTTTTTATTTTATCATTGATTTCTAATTTCCTTCCATTACGGTCTAATAGAATGGAGGGTAGTATCTTTATTTATTTATTTTTTTGTATTTTAAAAGACTTGCTTTGTGGCATAACATATGGTCTGTTTTAGAGAAGAATCCATGTGCGGCTGAGAAGAAAGTGTATTTACTAGTTGATGGAAGAAATATTCTGTATATGTCTGTTAAATCTAAATTATTGATTGTATTATTGAGTTCTATGGTTTGTTTAGTTTTTGTTTGGAAGATCTTTCCAGTGGTGAGAGAGGTGTATTAAAGTCACTCAGTGTTATTGTGTTGTGGTCTATTTGATTCTTGAAATTGAGAAGGGTTTGTTTGATATATATATAGATGCTCCATGTTCAGGGCATAAATAGTTATGATTTTTATATCTTGTTGGTATATGGCTCCCTTAGGCAGTATGAAATGACTTTCTTTATACCTTTTGACTTTCTTTGGTTTGAAGCCCACTTTATCTTATATGAGGATAGAAACCCCTGCTTGTTTACATGGTCCATTTGAGTGGTATGCTTTTTCCCATCCTTTCACCTTCATTCTGTAGATGTCTTTTTCTATGAGATAATCCCTTGAAGGCAGCATATTATTGGGTCTTTTAATTGATGAGTTCAGGCCACTAACACATAGGTATTATTGAAATATAGTTTGTATTCCCAGTTATTTTGGTTCATTTTTGGTTTTTAACTTGACTTGGTTTCTCATTTGATTGGCTTTTCCTTCAGTGTGGTTCCTCCTTTTGCTGATTTTCATTGTTGTTTTTCATTTCCTCCTCATGGAATATTTTGCTGAGAATGTTTTGTAGTGTAGGCTTGGTCATTGTAAATTCATTTAACTTTTGTTTATCATGGAAAGTTTTTATTTAGTCATCAAATCTGAAGGGTTTTTTTTTTTTTTGGTACCAGAGATTGAACTCAGGGGTACTCAAACACTAAGCCACATCCCCAACCCTATTTTGTGATTTATTTAGAGACAGAGTCTCAGTGAGTTACTTAGTGCCTTACCGTTGCTGAGGCTGGCTTTGAACTTTGGATTCTCCTGTCTCAGCCTCCCAAAGTACTGGGATTATAGGCATGCACCACCACACCTTGCTTGAAGCTTAATTTTGCTGGATATAAGATCCTTGGTTGGCATCCATTTTCTTTCCAGGGTCTCTTGGCTTTTAGGGTCTGGGTTGAGAAATTTGCTAAAATCTGAATTGGTTTCCCCTTATATGTAATCTGAAACTTCTCTCTTGCAGCTTTTAAAATTCTATCTTTATTGTGTATGCTAGGCATTTCCATTATAATATGCCTTGATGGATCTGTTGTTGTAGTTTTGTACATTTGGTGTCCTGTAAGCCTCTTGTATTTGATTTTCCAATTCATTCTGCATGTTTGGGAAATTTTCTGATATTATTTCCTTGAAGAGATTGTGCATTCCTTTGGTTGGTATCTCTGTGCCTTCCTCTATCCTGATAATTCTTAGGTTTGGTATTTTGATGTTATCCCATAATTCTTGGATGTTCTGCTCATGGTTTCTTAACATCTTCATTTTGTAGTCAACTTATTTTCAAGATTATATATTTTGTCTTAATTTTCTGAGCTTCTGTCTTCAAAGTGATCTAGTCTGTTAGTGTCCTTTCCATTGAATTTTTTATTTGGTTTATTGTTTCCTTCAAGTATTTCTGGTTTTATTTTTTCATTCTCTATCTCTTTCTTGAAGCAATATTTCTCTCCCTATATTTGCTCTCTTATCTCTTTGTTGGAGTGATCAATCATTGCCTGTATTTGCTGTCTAATATCTGTTTGATTGATCAATATTTGCCTGTAATTGCTCTCTTATATTATTCTGTGCTTCACAGATCATTTTAATTATGTACTTTCTGAACTCCTTCTCTGACATTTCATCTACTGTGCTGTCAATGGATTCTATTGTTGTAGCATCTTGGTTTGATTGGGGCATTTTCTTCCCTTGTTTTTTCATGTGGTACATGTGTCTTCCTCTCTAGCAGTGCCAATCTGAGATATTACAGTTTCTACCCTATAATCTTGTAGTGTCTCTGCAGGTTACCAATACTTCACTTCTGGTGTAACCAGGCCTGCAGGGACCTTGCAGATGATTTTCCTGGTCTTGGCTGTTGTCTCTAGATGGAAGTAGGCCAGGAGAGCCACCTGTTGTTTGTTGGGGGGTCCCGCAGTGCAGTCATGCGGGTCGGTCTCCTCCTCCAACCTCCTCCTTCTCCTCCGTGTGCCAGGCAGGGATTAGTCTCCTCTGTCTCCTCCATGCACCAGGCCAGGGTCTCCCTTGTTTTTTTATTCAGATATTTATTTATCTCAGTGTAGATTTGGATATTTATTTTATCCTTTGCATTATATTGCAAAGCTTCTTTATTTTGTTGCTCAAATAGTTCCAGTTTTGGCCATTGGGAGCTCTTTTAGTTGGTCCCTTTGTCACTTTAATATACTCACATCAATGTGTATGTTTAGTTCATCCTATGCTGTAAGATGCTCTAGATTCATCTTGTATATTTTCTGCTGTACTCCTAGAATTGGCCATTTTTCCTAGGAGCCCTGGTTCTTCTTAATGGAGAATGGTATTAGAAACCAAGATTTGGGATGAGGTGCAGTAGCACACACCTGTAATCCCAGTCACTCAGGATGCTGAGGCAGGAGCATTTCAAGTTTGCAGCCATCCTGGGAACTTAGCAAGAACCTGTCTTAAAATAAAATAAATGAAAATAAAAAGGGATGGAGGTGTAGTTTAATGGTAAAGAGCCCCTGGGTTCAATCTCCACTAAGGGAAGGAAAAATAAAAACATCTGGAAACTAGATGTGCTCATTATTATTATTTTTTATTTATTTTTTAGTTATAGGTGGACAGATATCTTTATTTTTATTTTTATGTGGTGCTGAGGATCGAACCCAGTGCCTCTCGCGTGCTAGGCGAGCACGCTACCACTGCGCCATAACCCCAGCCCCTAGATGTGCTCATTATTACTGGGTTGTCACTCAATTTGCAGAGCAAGGAAATGTATGTGTGCATACTAACCTGTGTATCCACATATCTCTATTTCTATATGTAGCCACCTGTATCTATATTAGGCAAAATATGAATTCACAATGCCGCCTCCACTCTAATCCAGTACTACATGGACCATTCTACCTTCTTCCTCTTCTTCTCTGCAAACTCCCACTCCAACAGTGAGAAGCCTGGCTCCCACTGTCACCATTCATTTATTTACTATTTAACAGCTATACAATTTTTAGCATTTGTATAAAGAAATGAATAGTAACTTTAAGGCTCTACTTTTCTATTTTGAAGTGCATGAGTTGTTGACAGGAAAGGTATTCACAGGAGGTTTCTTTTTAATATTTCAACCATTTCCAATATATAAAGTGTTAGTTTGCATGTATTTATTAAATCCTATTGCCAATGTCAACCAGACAAGTTTTAAGATTGCAATTGTCTTGCTCATATGGGGTATCTCAGTAGTATTTTTTTTAACATTCTGAAAGCCCTTTTCTTAGCTCAGATTCCCTAGAAAACAGAGCCTAAGGCAAGGATTATGTGCAGATATTTTATTGGGAAGTGAAAGCCTAGAGCAAGTGAATCAGAGATGAATAGGATCAGGCCAAGGAGATGCATGACCAACCTGACTGCTGCTTCATAATGAGCCATAAAGAAATACAGCTGGTCATTCATCAAGAGCTTATACTCAGGGGCTGGGGCTATAGCTCAGTAGTAGAGTGCTAGCTAGCATGCACAAGGCCCTGGGTTCAATCCCAAGTACTGCAAAAACACAAAACAAAAAACACTTATGTTCAAGCATTCAGTTGTCTCCAGAAAGACCTCAAAGTGTAATCCATGGGAGGAAGAAAGGAGAGGGTGTTTTTCTGGCTTCTCTCTTTAGCTTCCTATTTCCCACTGGACAAAGTTCCTCCCATGGGTAATTATGTCCTCTACACTTCCACATTGCATTATTCAACCCTGGAATGGTTAATTTCATGTGTTAACTTGGTGGTAGGGAGGCAGAGTGTCCAGATATTTGGTCAAACATTATTTTGTGAGCATGATTTTTGGATGAGATTAACATTGAAATCATTGGACTTTGAGTAAAATAAATTATCCTCCATAACATGGTGGCCTCATCCAATCAGTTGAAGGCCTGGGTGAAGGAGTTCAATAGCAGATAACTTTTTATTTGGCTGCTGCTCTTCCTGAGCCTCAACTGGCCTACCCTACCGAATTTTGGACCCACCAAGATTCCATAACTGCATGAACCAATTCCTCTCTAGATAAACAGATTATAGACATAAAGATAGATACAGATATAGATCTGGATGTAGAGATCCCCTGTAGGTTCTGTTTCTTTGAAAAATCCTAATATAAGTCCCTTTGTGACCTCCTGGGAAGGCAGATCCTATGCCCAGTGGTATGACATTTGTCCCAGGTCCAGAAGTGACAGGAGGAGCCAAGACTCTCAGGCAGATGGATGGTTTATCTGAATGCAGAATAGCAGGCAGAGGAACAACCCAGCATCCGCAGTGAGAGGCCACTTAGACACAGGTAATAGATCACATGGGCCACAGTGGAATTGGATGATTTTGTGGCTAATGTAGACTGTGGCTAAGGGTTGAATGAAATCCAGAAAAATCTTAGGAGGAACATAAGGTATGTGTGAAGGCTACCTAAAGTAAAACTTTATGCCCAACTATACATCTTTAGAAGACTGAATTATAGCCCTGCACCATGGTGCAGACCTAATCCCAGTGACTTAGGAGACTGAGGCAGGAGGATCACAAATTCAAGGCCAGTCTGGGCAACTTAATGAGACCATGTTAAAGGGATGGGGATGTAGCTCAGTAGTAAAGTGCCGCTGGGTTCAATCCCCAGTACCATACACAAAAAACAAACGAACAAAAAATAAAAGCCGCATTTTGTACAATTGACTCAATCACTAAGACCTTAAATTTGCAAAACTATTAATGATTCTCCAGACATCTAGGATATAAATCTTTGATATATTATTCAAGATATTTTAAATCAAATCCAAAAGTTGTGATAGTGAATCAGTTGTTTCCAGAGTCCACTATGATCAAAGATTGAATGAAGAATCCATTTATCCTCTCTTAACCCAACATGTTCAAACATCAATGTATAGGTATGAGATGCTACACTCTTAAGATATGCTAGAAACTTAAAACTACTTATGCATATCCATATGATAAAAACTCAAAACTTTAGTGGCTTAAAGCAATAACAATCATTTGTTTGTTTACAATTCTACAATTAAGACAGGGGTCAGCTTGAACAGCGTGTCTCTTATCCACTCTGTGTTGATTAGAATGGCTTGACTGAGACTGGCCCATCTGGGAATGGCCTTAATCACATGACTGGCAGCTGGTTCTGACCATTGGCTGGCAGCACAGCTCTGGTGCACTGGCATACCTGCCTCTCCTCCACATAGCTGCCTTGAAATTTCTCAGAGTATAATGAAGCATTTTTAAAAGTTTAAACTGAAATCTTCTCAAGGCCAAGGGCCACACTCCTCTGTACAAAGCAAATCCCAGAGCAACCCATATTTAGTGTGGTAGCACATACTAAGGTGACTCCTACAGTCGATGCAGCCTGATGTTACTCACATGGTTATTTTACAGGGTAAAAGGGACTTCGTAGATGTACTTAAGATTACTAATCGGGGCTGGGATTGTAGCTCAGCGGTAGAGCGCTTGCCTCGCATGCGTGAGGCCCTGGGTTTGATCCTCAGCACCACATACAAAGCAATGAAATAAAGACATTGTGTCCATCTACAACTAAAAAAAATTAAAAAATTACTAATCAATGACCTGAAGATAGAGATATAATACAGGTGGGTCTTATCTAAGTCTATGAAGCCTTTAGAAGTAGAGTCTTCTCTGGATACTAACAGAAGGGCAAATCAGAAACATCTAAAGCATGAGAGGGATTCAGTGAGAGAGACAGGTTCTCCATTGCTGAGATGAAAAGAGAGGCCCATGGTAAGGATCTGAGAGTGGCTTCTAGCAACTAAGAGTGGTCCCTGGCCAACAGCTAGCAAGACCGTGGAGACTTCAGTCCTAAAATGGGAAGGAATGAATCTTATCAACAACCTGAGGGAGTTTGGAAATAGACCAGAAAGTCCTTGAGTCTTTAGATAAGGATGCAGCTGGATGACTCTAGGATTTCAGCCTTGTGAAACCCTGAGCAGATACTCAGCCACAGCTGGCTACACCATTAGCTTAAGGAAACTGAGTAAATAGATCTGTAATGTTTTAAGCTTCGATCTGTGGTCATTCATTATGCAGCAATAGAAAACTAATACACAGGATAGAGGATACAACAGATTTTGCCTCTTGCCAAGAGGAATAGCAAAGCCTGACTGCAAATGGCTGTGTGCATTCAGGGTGGGTATCATTGTTCAAAAATATGGGATCCAGTCTGGGGTGGTGGCTCAGTGGTAGAGTGCTTGCCTAGCACATGTGAGGCACTGGGTTCAATTCTCAGCACCTCATATAAATAAATAAAGTGAAGTCCATTGACAACTAACAAAAATATGAGATCCAACTTGGTCCAAATACCAGCTCAAATTATCTTAAAGAAAAGCTAAAACCTGAGTGGAAAGAGAAGATGGAAGCCTTGATGGATGCTGCTTTCCTAATCTTTTCATGACCTGGGATTAAAGCACTGGGAATACTGTTTCTCTGTGAGTTATTAGAGGACCCTTGACAGCTGATCCCATGCAGGAATTCTGGCTGGGTGCCCGCGCGAGTCTCCAGGCCTCAGCGTTTGCACGGGACCCTGGCTGCTCACCCATAGGACCCACTACCATGCAGGACCCCAAGCTCTAGCACCCACACACTGTGCAGGGCCTCTGATCACTTACCCACATAGGACCCCTAAGCCCATACTCCCATGCAGGATCCCCAACTCCTATGCAGGACCCCAGGCTGCTGTTCCCATGTGGACCCCCATCTACCAGCATGGGGCTCCCCAGTTTGCCTCCATCTTAGAACACTACAACCATGGCCATAATTCTCTTCACGTGGTAATCTGCACCTGGGGACACCAGACAGGATCTGGAGACTGCCTTGCACCACAACGCTGCACACTACAGAGCTGCATCTCTGAACATGTCACCCACGCCACCACCCGGCCTGCCCCAACATCCCATCTCTGAAAGCAGATGCCTTGATCTTGGGACACCTTTGTCACCATCTTGGATTGTCCTCACCACTGCCATCACCATCTTTAGTTGGGGCAACTCCTAGCTTGGGACACCGGCTGGGGCCCAGAAGCAATATCAAGGTACTTATAGTTCCCCAGCTCACCCCTCTCCCCTGCAGCCACTAACCCGGCACAATGCTTGCAGCTAAGTGGTCAGTCCGTGGCTTGCAAAGCCTGTCCTGACCTGCCAGACATCTCTCCGCAACAGGTGCACAGAACCCAGAGTACAACCCAAAAGACCTCCAGAGAGAGAGTTTCCTGATGGGGAAGTAGAAAGGGAGGTAGAGAGATACAGTTTAGAGACTAAATGAGAGACCAGGAATTGTGAGATCTATAGGCAATATAAAGAGATAACACAAGGTGCCTTCATCACACAAGGGGCCCCAAAGGGGATCCTTGGGGTGGAGTCTTCCCATGGGGATTGACAAGCACTAAACCCCACCTGTAGAAGCTCCACCTCTAAGACCAACCCACACACTCTAATAACCTGCACCATCCCAAAGAGGGAGATACCAGCAAACAACAGACATCCACACACACACACAGGATGAGAAGAGAAGCAGGAAAAACATTGAACTCCAACAGAAGCAATCCTTTTTATTTACCTTGAGATTTTTTTTCTATTATCTTTTTTTCCTTCTTCTCTCACTCTCTCTTTTCCCACCCTCAAATCCCCAACATTTGTGAAACCAAGTATTTTTCATGCATTAGGCTACTGAGGACTGGAATATCTGATTAGTATATTATAGCTGTATTATATATTCTTTTATCTTCAATTTTTACATTTTTTATTTTTCTTAATTTTTATGTTTTTTTTTTTTTGTACTCTATTTTCTTCCTACTTACTTGTCTTCCCCAAATCTTTTTCTTTCTTTTCTGCTACTAGCCAACTTCTTTTGGATTTCTCTTTCATACTTTCTAAGATTTCATAACTCTAGATCCTCACTTCCTACCTCCCCGACATCTCATCCTACACCCCACTCCCAGTTATCACCAGGACAAACTGTAGACCCTTTTGCAAACCTGCTGTTTATATTGTAGATACAAATTGAAATCATAATTTCTGTATATTGTGACAAAGCCATAAATGTTCTATTAGGAGCTACTTGGTTTAAAGTTGTATATTCTTTGTATTGGGATCTGTTAATGTTGGTCTCCCCCTTAAAGGAGAGGTATTGGAACCCTTCAGGGAATCTATAAGCCTATAGGATAAAAACTGTAATGCCTCAGATCTGCAGTGCTAGAAGGGAAGACATATGAACAACATGAAAATACCAGGGAAGAAAGTGCCCCAAACAAACCAAAATACTACATTATTAAAACCCCTGGTCAGCACAGCAGAAGAAATGTCAGAGAAGGAGTTCAAGATGTACATAATTAAAATGTTCTGTGAATTAAAGTATGATATAAGAGCAAATACAGGCAGCTAAAGATCATTTTGATAAAGAGCTACATAGGCAAATACAGGAAGCAAAAGATTACTTCAATAAGGAGATAAAGATGCTGAAAAAGAATCAAACAGAAATCCTTGAAATGAAAGAAACAATAAACCAAATTAAAAACTCAATAGAAAGCATCAACAACAGATTAGATCACCTGGAAGACAGAACTTCAAACAATAAAGACAAAATATATAATTTTGAAAATAGAATTAACCACACAGTGAAGATGGTAAGAAACCATAAGCAGAACATCCAAGAATTATGGGATAACATGAAAAGACCAAATTTAAGAATTATTGGGATAGAGGAAGGCATAGAGTTTCAAATCAAAAGAATGAACAATCTATTCAATGAAATAATATCAGAAAATTTTCCAGACATGAACAACAAATTAGAATATCAAATACAAGAGGCTTTCAGGACACCAAACATACAAAATCACAACAGATCTACACCAAGGCACATTATACTGAAAATGCCTATCATACAGAATAAGGAGAGAATTTTAAAAGCCACAAGAGAAAGGAATCAAATTACATATAGGGGGAAAGCAATTAGGATCTCTGCAGACTTCTCAACTCAGACTTTTAAGCTAGAAGAACTTGGAATAACATATACTAAGCTCTGAAAGACAATGGATGCCAACCAAGAATTATATATCCAGCAAAAAATAAGTTTTAGATTTGATGATGAAATAAAAACTTTCCAAGATAAACAAAAGTTAAAAGAATTTACATCAAGAAAGCCTGCACTACAGAACATTCTTGGCAAAACATTCCATGAGGGGGAAATAAAAAACAACAATAAAAATCTCCAAAGGGAAGAACTACACTAAAGGAAAGGCCAATCAAAGGAAAAACCTGATCAACTTAAAAACCAAAAAGAAACCAAAATGACTGGGAATACAAACAATGTCTCAATAATAACTATGAATGTCAATGGCTTAACCTCATCAGTTAAAAGACACAGATTGGCAGATTGGATTTTAAAAAAAGATCCAACAATATGCTGCCTTCAAGAGACTCATCTCATAGGAAAAGACATCCACAGACTGAAGATGAAAGGATGGGAAAAAATAAATTACTCACATGGACTGTATAAATAAGCAAGGGTTTCCATCCTCATATCAGATAAAGTGGACTTCAAACCAAAGTTAGTGGAAACGGATAAAGAATGTCATTTCATACTGCTTAAGGGAATAATACATCAACAAGATATAACAATCCTAAATATCTATGCCCCAAACAATGGAGTGTGTGTGTGTGTGTGTGTGTGTGTGTGTGTATTTCAAACAGACCCTTCTCAACTTTAAGAATCAAATAGACCACAACATAATAATACTGGGTGACTTTAACACACCTCTCTCACCACTAGATAGATCTTTCAAACAAAAACTAAAAAAATAAAATATAGAACTCAATGAAACAATCAATAATTTAGACTTGCCAGACATGGTGGTACACACCTGTAATCCCAGCACTTAGGGAGGCTGAGACAGGAGAATCATGAGTTCAAAGTCAGCCTCAGCAATGGTGAGGCGCTAAGCAACTCAATGAGACCCTGTCTCTACATAAAACACAAAATAGAGCTGGGGATGTGGCTCAGTGGTCAAGTAATCCTAAATTCAATCCCCGGTACCTAATAATAATAATAATTATTATTATTATTTAGACTTAACAGACATATATAGAATATTCCATCCATCAACAAGTAAATACACTTTTTTTTCAGCAGCACATGGATCCTTCTCTAAAATAGATCATATGCTATGCTACAAAGCTAGTCTTAGCAAATACAAAAAAATAGATACTACCCTGCATTCTATCTCATCATAATGGAATGAAATTAGAAATTAATGACAGATTTAAAATAGAAGCTACTACAACACCTAGAGACTCAATAACACACTATCGAATGATGCATGGATAAAAGAAGACATCAGGGAGGAGATAAAAAAAAATCTTAGAGGTAAATGAGAACTCCAATACAACATATCAAAATCTCTGGGACACTATGAAGCCAGTACTAAGAAGAAAGTTCATTGCATAAAGAAGAAAGAGTCAACAAATAAATGACCTGACATTCCATCTCAAAGCTCAGGAAAAGAGGAACAAACTAACACCAAAACAAGTAGAATCCAGAAATAATTAAAATCAGGGCTGAAATCAAGGAAACTGAAACAAAAGAAACAATTCAAAAAATTGACAAAACAAAAAGCTGGTTCTTTGAAAAAATAAATAAAATTGACAAACCCTTAACCACCCTAATGAAAAGAAGGAAAGAGAAAAACATATTACTAAAATTTATGATGAAAAAGGAAATAGCACAGCAGATTCTATTGAAATACAGAAGATAATTAGAAACTATTTTGAAAATTTATACTCCAGTAAAGTAGAAAATCCAAAGACACCAACAAATTTCTAGAGGCATATGACCTACACAAACTGAACCAGGAGGACATTCATGATTTAAACAGATCAATTTCAAGCAAGGAAATAGAAGATGCCATCAAAAGCCTACCAACCAAGAAAAGCCCTGGACCAGATGGATTCTCAGCCAAGTTCTACAAGACCTACAAAGAAGAACTAATACAATATTCCTCAAATTATTCTATGAAATAGAAAAGGAGGGAACCCTTCCGAACTCATTCTTTGAGGCTAGTATCACCCTCTTACCAAAATCAGACAGAGACACATCAAAGAAAGAAAATTTCAGACCAACATCCCTGATGAATATAGATGAAAAAATTCTCAATAAAATTTTGACAAATCACATACAAAAACATATTTAAAAAAATAGTGCACCATGATCAAGTGGGGTTCATTCCAGGCATGCAAGGTTGGTTCAACATATGGAAATCAATAAATGTAATTCATCACATCAATAGACTCATATGATTTTATCAATAAATGTAATTCATCACATCAATAGAATCATATGATTTTATCAATTGGTGCAGAGAAAGCACCCTTTCACATTTAAAACACTAGAAAAACTAGGGATAGTAGAAACTTTCCTCAACATTGTAAAAGCAATCTATGCTAGACACAAGGCCAACATCATCCTATATGCAGAAAAATTGGAAGCATTCCCACTAAAAACGGGAACAAGACAGGAATGCCCTCTTTTACCCCTTCTGTTGAATATAGTCCTTGAGACTCTACCAAAGCAATTAGACAGATGAAAGAAATTAAAGGGATATGAATCAGAAAAGAAGCCAAACTATCATTATTTGCAAATGACATGATACTATACTTAGAAGATCCAAAAATTTCCACCAGGAAACTTCTAGAATTAATAAATTAATTCAGCAATGTAGCAGGATATAAAATCAATACTCATAAATCAAATGCATTTCTATACATCAGTTATGAATCCTCTGAAAAGAAAATGACCCCATTCACAATAGCCTCAAAAAAATAAAATACTAAGCCGGGCACAGTGGCGCAAACTTGTAATCCCAGCACTTAGGGAGGCTGAGACAGGAGAATCGCGAGTTCAAAGCCAGCCTCAGCAATGGTGAGGTACTAAGCAACTCTGAGACCCTGTCTCTACATAAAAATACAAAATAGGGCTGGGGAAGCAGCTCAGTGGTCGAGTGCTCCTGAATTCAATCTCCAGTACCAAAAAAAACCAAAAAACCAAAATAAATAAATAAATAAATAAATAAATACTTGGGAATCAATCTAACAAAAGAGGTGAAAGACCTCTACAATAAAAACTACAGGATACTAAAGAAAGAAATCGAAGAAGACCTTAGAAGATAAACAGATCTCCCATGCTCTTGGATAGGCATAATCAATATTGTCAAAATGGCCATCCTACCCAAAGCACTATACAGATTCAATGCAAACCCAATTAAAATCTCAACATCATTCCTTATAGAAATAGAAAAGGCAATCATGAAATTAATTTGGAAAAATAAGAGACCCAGAATAGCCAAAGCAATCCTTAGCAAGAAGAGTGAAGCAGTAGGTATTACAATACCAGACCTAAAGCTATATTACAAAGCTATAATAACAAAAACAGCATGGTACTGGCACCAAAACAGACATGTAGACCAATGGTATAAAATAGAAGACACAGAGACAAACCCACTTAAATACAGTTATCTCATACTAGACAAAGGTGCCAAAAACATACATTGGAGAAAAGATAGCCTCTTCAACAAATGGTGCTGGGAAAACTGGAAATCCATATACAGCAAAAATGAAACTAAACCCTTATCTCTCACATTGCACAAAATTCAACTTAAAGTGGATCAAGGACCTAGGAATTAGCTCAGAGACCCTGTGCCTAACAGAGGAAAAAGTAGGCCCAAATCTTCATCATGTTTGTTAGGCCCCAACTTCCTTAACAAGACCCCTAAAGCACAAGAAATAAAAGCAAGAATCAATAAATGGGATGGATTCAAACTAAAAAGCTTCTTCTCAGAAAAAAAAAAAAATCAATGAGATGCACAGAGAGCCTACATTCTGGGAGTGAATTTTTGCCACACACACAGACAGAGCACTCATCTCCAGGATATATAAAGAACTCAAAAAACTTAACACCAAAAAAAAAAAAAAAAACCCAAGCAATCCAATAAATAAATGGGCTAAGGAGGTGAACAGACACTTCTCAGAAAATATACAAAAATCAACAAATATATGAATAAATGTTCAACATCTCTAGCCATTAGAGAAATGCAAATCAAAACTACTCTAAGATTTCATCTCATGCCAGTCAGAATGGCAGTTATCAAGAATACAAGCAGCAACAAGTGTTGGCAAGGATGTAGGGGAAAAGGCACACTCATACATTGCTGGTAAGACTACAAATTGGTGCAACCAATCTGGAAAGCAGTATGGAGATTCCCTAGAAAACTTACAATGGAACCACCATTTGACCCAGCTATCCCACTCCTCAGTCTATACCCAAAGGACTTAAAAACAGCATACTACAGTGACACAGCCACTTCAATGTTTATAGCAGCACAATTCACAACAGCTAAACTGTGGAACCAACCTAGATGCCCTTCAATAGATGAATGGATAAATAAACTGTGGTATATATACACAATGGAATATTACTCAGCATTAAAAGAGAATAAAAATATGGCATTTGCAGGTAAATAGATGGAGTTGGAGATCATCATGCTAAGCAAAGTAAGCCAATCCCAAACAACCAAAGGCCAAATATTTTCTCTGATTTCTGTGATCATTGATCCATAATGGAGGTGTGGGTAGGAAGCATGGGAGAAATGGAGGAACTTTGGATAGGGCAAAAGGGAAGGAAGAGAAGGGAGGGGGTAGAAAAGATGGTGGAAGGAGGTGGACATCACTACCCTAGGTACATGTATGAAGACACGAATGGTGTGACTCTACCTTGTTTACAACCAGAGAAATGAAAAATTGTACTCCATATGTGTACTGTGACTTAAAATGCATTGTTTTAAAAATTAAAAATGAATCTTTTAAAAATGAAAAAGAAAAGCTAATACCTATTGCTATTCACAGCAACTTATAATTAAAAATTTGAGTTTTCTTTTTAAAAAAAAATTTTTTAGTTGTAGATGGACACAATATCTTTATTTTATTTATTTTTATGTGGTGCTGAGGATCGAACCCAGTGCCTCACACATGCGAAGCAAGTGCTCTACCACTGAGCTACGATCCCAGCCCAAAATTTGAGTTTTCTAATTGTGGAGAAATAAATAGTAGAAAAGAAACTAATGTCCTAATTAGAATAAGTTATACTCCATATATATAGATAGATATATCAAAACACACTCTACTGTTATGTGTACCTAAAAATAAATTTTTAAAAAAGAAAAGAAACCAATGTATGCAATAGCTCAAGCTGTCCATCACTACACTGCCTTGACAAAAATCACTACAAATACCAGCCCTCTTATAAATCTGAAATGATTATCATAATTTTTCAATATTATTTTTCATTAATGAGCAATCTTTTGACATTTTTTATCTAAAATGTTTGGTCCACAAGTGGGCCAAATCCTGAAAAGGGATCCAATCAGTCCTCAAGCATGCAGAAGATGCCTTGTGCATGTCTGTGAAATAATCATAAAGAAAATGTCCTCATCGGGAATTATGAGTTAAAGGATTTAAATATCAATTCATTGTTGAGGGTTCTTGAAGCAGGAGGCACTGCCACAGTAATAGCTAAGAATTTCACAAGGACTGGATATGAGTTCAGAGGGAAACTATGCGTACATTAAGAGCAGTTACAAGGTATTTAATATCAAAATCTAAAAACACACTCTCTCCCCAAGTATATAATGCCAATAGATAATTGGTAGAGATTATAATAAAAACTCCAAAGATGTATTTATTTCTATGATACATAGAAAATTGACCTTGGGGATTGGAATCATGAAACTCATAATGGTCAACATGTATTGAGGTCTGTGTTCCAAACACCATGCTTGGCATTTAATTCCATTCTAAGCTCATATTACCTGCAAGATAAAAATCGCCATTCCCAGTTAACAGATGAGAAAATTGAGCAGAAAATGTTGAAAAAACTGCTCAGGATGCATGATAGTTCTGTAGGACCCAGTTGAATGTGCTGAGCTCCAAAGCCACACCTTTGGCCTGCCACCACACAGGAAAGACAAGGGGACTGCTGGAAACACAGCTTTGGGAAAAGGCTAGAATATGATTCCACTGGAAGTAAAACAGAACTCAGAGAAGAAAGAAAATGGACAATTCAACAAGAGCTCTGCAATTGCAATTCCTACATATCTAAAAGAGAAAATATTCTTTGATCACAAAAGAAAAAGACAAACCAGCGATCCTAGCAAGAATATCAGGAGGGCACATTGAGGATTTATGAGGATTTGTCAAGCATCACACACTAACCAGTTGTCACAAGATCCCAACTTTGGACGCATGCAGAACTGTGAGAGAAAAGGGCTGAATTTACATTTTGTATTCATTAAACACATTACTTGGATCTGTGGTAAAGATTGTGTTCCCAGAATCAGATACTCTTTGCAATGCTGGGAGAGGAGCGTTTATTCCAACTCAGCCATGTTGTATAAGATTAAGTAGAAAAATTGAGGCAAACTTAGTGAAGTCTGCTTACTGACATCTGTAACATCATACACAGATTACTGGAAAGTTCAAAATTTAGCACAAGAGACACGTGTTAATCAACTTCTTGTCATTATAACAAGTACCTGAGAAAATAAACTTCTAAAGAGGAAAGGTTTATTTTGGCTCACAGTTTTGGAGGATCCTGTCTATGATCACTTTGCCCTATTGCTTTGGGGCCTGTGGTGAGGCAGCACAACACGGTAGGAGCATCTGACACATCAAAACCACTCAGCTCATGACCAGGGAGCAAAGAGAGGAGAGGAAGAATAGCTTGGATTCTACAGACCCCTTCAACATGCCTCCAATGACCTAAAGACCTCCCATTCGGCCTCACCTCCTAAAGGTTCCACAACTCCTGATGGCACCACCCTGGGGAACAAGCTTTTACCACATGAGGCACTTAAAATCCAAACTGCAGAAGAATGTATTATTAATAGGGGTGAATAAGAGAATTTAAAGCAGGATTCTGTTGGACATTTACCACTTGAGGTACATTCAGTTACATCAGCTGAATCAGACAGAGCTTATAATAAACCCAAGAGTTACTTTACATTGGCTAAATATTTAATTCACAAAATATTTTTGCTATTAAAACAATTATCTGAAATTAATAATATAAATTTCATGGAATGAATAAATGTTAATATTATTCAATTATCTAAAAGAGTTTGCATTGAATGTTTGTCATAGATTGTCTTCAAAATTACCTGGGCCTTTTTTTTTTCTTTATGAAAATCCCATTTGGAACTACTAATTCCACATGTTTGAAAGAATACTTAGGGGTAGGTTTGTTTGTTTCAAATTAATTTTTTGGTAAATTACATTTTTTTCTAGACATTTGTTCATTTTTATGTTTTAAAATTTAGTGTCATGAAAATTTTCTTTTAAATTCTTTATAACCTCTGATTCTCCTTGGGTTATATCCTGTTATTATTCTCTATATAATGCTGAAATACGTTTTGGCTTTGTTGATCTTTTTTTATATTGTTTCTTTTTCATTGGTTTCTACTCTATTCTCCATAATATCCATACTTCCACTATTCCTGGGTTTATTATAACTCATAAAAATTACTTCATAACTTTTTAATTCACTACTTGTCTCACTAACTTTTGGTCTTTTATCTTTTCTATTACCCATTAAAACTTTAAGTTTCCTTTTGTTGTACAACATGGGATTATAGTTAATAACAATATATTTTTGTTTGGGAGCCTTCCTCAAGTGCTAGGCAAGTTACAGCACCAGCCCCCAATATATTATATTTGCAAAAATTGCTGTAAAAGTAGATTTTAAATATTCTCACCACAAAAAAAAGATTAATATTTTTTTAATACTTTTTTAGTTGTTGATGGATCTTTATTTTATTATTTATATGTGGTGCTGAGGATCAAACATAGTGCCTCATGCATGGTAGGCAAGCGCTCTACCACTGAGCTACCGCCCCAGCCCCAAATGATTAATATCTGAGATAATGCATATGTTAATTAGCTTGATTTTGTCATTCCATGGTGTATACATATTTCAAAATACAATGTTGCACACAACAAACATAAAATTTTTGTCAATAAAAAGACTATATGGGGCTGAGGTTGTGGCTCAGTGGCAGAGCGCTTGCCTCGCACGTGTGAGGCACTGGGTTCGATCCTCAGCACCACATAAAAATAAGTAAACAAAATAAAGACACTGTGTCCATGTATAACTAAAAAAATATTTAAAAAAAAAAAAAGACTATATGTTTGCTTCTATGCGTTCCTATACTCAAATGACCACAATTTTTATATGTAGAATGTTTTTATTTTCATTTCTACATATTTTAAATTTTTCATTATGATTTCTTCTTTGATCTATGAATTATTTAAAAGTGTGTTTCTAAATTTGCTAGCATATGGGATTTTCATGGTCAATTTTCAAAAATTGATTTGAATTTTAATTGCATTATAATCAAACTGTTGATTCCAATTCTTTAAAATATATTGACATTTGAATTGTGGACTACTAAGTAGTCCAATTTCAAAAGGTTCTGTGTGGCAGGAAAAGAATGTGCATTCTCCAATAGTTTTATGGGATCTTATACATTCATTAGATAAAGTTTGTTAATTGTCTGGTTCAAAACTTACTTATCTTTACTGATTTTTTTCCGTCCACTTGATCTGTTAATTACTGAGTAAAATGAATTCTCATACTCACGTCCCAGAACATAGAAAGCCGAGCACAGTGGTGCACACCTGTAATCCCAGCATTTAGGGAGGCTGAGACAGGAGAATCGTGAGTTCAAAGCCAGCCTCAGCAATGGCGAGGCGCTAAGCAACTCAGTGAGACCCTGTCTCTACATAAAACACAAAATAGGGCTGGGGATGTGGCTCAGTGGTCGAGTGCCCCTGAGTTCAATCCCTGGTACCAAAAAAAAAAAAAAAATTAAGCCCCAGAGACAGCCGTGGCGTAGAACCCTGCAGCAGCGGCGGGCAGCAGTGGTTGTTGCGACTGACTGCACGGGTTGTCTGCAGGACTCGTTTTCCTGGTCGCCCTCGCCGTGCAAGCTGATTGTTGGACAGCTGGTGCCATATCTGTGAGCGAGATCTCCGTGGAGCTGCAGGGCTTTTTGGCTGCTGAGCAGGACATCCCAGAGGAAATTCAAAAAGTCGTACAGAGTGTACAACAAACAGCTCGAGAAATTTTAACTCTTCTGCAAGGGGTCCATCAGGGTGCTGAGGTTCAGGACATTCCAAAGAGATGTTTGAAAGATGGAGAACATTTTGGCACAGTAAAATCCTATCTAACGTCTCTGAAGACCAAGCTCTCTGCTGAACAGTATTACAGATTTCATGAGCACTAGAGGTTCGTGTTGCAGTGATTGGTCTTCTTGGCAGCATTTGTTGTGTATTTGGAAAAAGAAACACTCATGACTCAAAAAGCAGTTATAGAAATTCTTGGCATTGAGCCAGATTGAGAAAAAAGATTTCATGTGGAAGTAGAAGATTAAAACTCTCAGGAGTTTTAATTCTTGCTAGTGAACTGTCTAGGCTGTCTGTTAAAACTGACTGCTGGAGACTACTCTCAGGCCCTCCACATCTCCACCTTTATCAATGAATTAGTGTCATGAGCGGCATGCATAATTAATAATTACTCGGAGGCAGATTGTCTTTAAATGCAAGTGTATGTTCAATCACAACAACATCAAATATAATTAATTAATACAAAAAGTATTGGGTGTGCTGGAGCACCCCAACTAGCATTTGATGCACACTCATCAAACACTATAGGTAAGTTACACTATCCTAGGGCAGTTAAGCACTACCTGCAATTCACACAATCCTAGGGCAACTGAACATTACAGTTAATTCATATAATCCTAGGGCAACTAAACATTACAATTAATTCACACAATCCTAGGGCAACCACGAGCCCTAAAGTACCTCTGATGCCAGATGACTTCTCTTAGCCAAAGAGCAAATGTTGTCCTTGTCTGGTGGCTCTATTCAGCCGATGGCTGGATGTCAGGGAATGGTGAAGCTGATCCAGGGACAGACAAGAAGGTAGCCAGTCATACTGATGTCCTTGGAGCAAGTCCAAGAAGAATGGGAAGAATGGAGAAACTTGGTTCAAAGGGGAGGGAAGAGAGAGGATTGGACATGGGGGCAGGAAAGATGGTGGAATGAGATGGACAGCAATGCCCTAGGTACATGTATGACTGCACATATGGTGTAACTCTATATTGTGTACAACCAGAGAAATGAAAAGTTGTGCTCCGTTTGTGTACAATGAATCAAAATGCATTCTGCTGTCATGTATACCTAATTAGAATAAATAAATTAAAAAGAAAAGAACCACAGACAAAACTCAAGAAAGTGAAATGCAGGGGCTGACAGTATAGCCCAGTGGTAGAGTGCTTGCCTAGTAAGGATCTAGGCCATCCTTAGCACTGTAAAAAAATAAAACAAAAATAGAAAACAGATGTAGAAAAGAAAAAGAAAGCAAACTGTCCTCATGTTCACCAAAAACAAGCAGCTCAACCTCAGCAATAGCCTGAGATGGGGCCAAGACTGGTCCTTTCCAGAGACATAAGAACATACAGCCAGAGGCCCTGATGGTACCTGTCCTGTGGCCCTTGTTCATATAGGTCACATGGCACCCTTATTCCAACTCAGCGTATGTCCCAACTTCAAGGGCCCTGCAGACCACTCCATGGACCACAAAATTGTCCGTTCGGGATGCGGCCAAGACCTTACTGTGTCCATCCTCTTTGGAATCTCAAGTTCATTCTTCAAGCTTCAAAAAGTGGAGAGAGAAATCAGATATGAAAGGTCACACATAATGTAATGATCAGTAATTGGTTCCCATACAAAGGACACTTTCTAGCAGTAAGGAACAAATTACCAATATACACAAAATATGGGTTTATAAAACATTATTGAATGAAAGAGAAAAATACACAAGAGACTACTGTTGCAGATAAGAGAATGATAACCACAAAATGTGGAATTCTTTGGTATACTGAGTAATTTGATCTAAAGGAAATTAAAAGGCATCAGAACTGGCCTCAGAATCAAGGTCCCTCTGACCCTCCCTGGTTTCTCCCCCCCCAAAAAAAGCAGGAGGAAGCTTTCTGAAAAGTTCCCTTATCTGCCCAAAGTTCAGACCTGCCAAAAAAGAAACGATTGGCTATCATCCCTTCTCTGGGCTTTCCTTAACTAAACTCCTATCACAGCAAAACAGATTGACGTCTATCAGCACTCCCAGACAGACTTTTGCCACACACCATTGTCCTATATTTCAGTCCCAAAGAGAATCATTTGCCTACTGTCAGGTGGGGTGGCACACACCTGTAATCCTTGTGACTTGGGAGGTGCGGACAGGAGAATTGCAAGTTTGAGGCCAACTTAGGCAACTTAGTGAGGCCCTATGCAACTTAGTGAGACCCTATCTCAAAATAAAAAATTTAAAAAGGGTTGGAGATGTAGTTCAGTGCTAAGTACCCCTGGGTTACTGTAAGTCAAATAGAATTTGTCCCAGGCCATTGTTTGTTCTCCAAACTCACTGACTTCCCCTAAAAGTAATTTGCCCTCCCCTGAAATTCTCTATTCTCCTTATACCCTATAGAAAAAGAAATATTTAAGTTTCTGAATTATGTTGGGTTCCTGAATAATCTCAGTCCTATGACTTTCCCTTGTACTGTGATTTTTTTCCTTTTTTCACATGATAATAATTCTGTATACCTTTTCTCCTAAAAAATATTTTCTAGAATCATTATAAACATCCTCCTGGTTAATTTGTGTGTATAAGTATAATATATATTTCATATTAATATTTACATATATACACACACAAAATATATGCTTATGGAAGCCCAAGATCCTTCCTCTTATGGGCGGTGAGTTGAATAGAATACAGCAAAAGTGCTGATATTGTTACATTTTAGTCAGCTTTTTCAGTGCTGTGATCAAAAGATCTGACAAGAAAAATTTTAAGGAGGAAAAGTTTACGTGAGGGTTCATGGTTTCACAGATCTCAGTCAATAGATGGCTGACCCCCTTCCCTGGAGCCTGAGGTGGGGCAGAACATCATAGAAGAAGTGTGTGGCAGAGGAAAGCAGCTGGGCACAGGGTACCAGGAAGCAGAGAGAGAGTTCTGCTCAACAAAGACAAAATATATACCCCAAGGACATACTCCCAGGAACCCACCTCCTCCAGCCACACCCTACCTGCCTACAGTTACCACCCAGTTAATTCCTATCAGGGAATTAATACACTGATTAGTTTAAGGCTCTCATAACTCAATCATTTCACCTGTAAACTTTCTCTCATTGTTTCACACGTGAACTTTTGGGGAACACTTTACATTTAAACCGTAATATGTCACTTTCAAATTAGGTTATAATTTCTATTTTGAATGCTCTTGTTTCCTTTTCTCCTCGGCTCTCCTCTCCCTTCCCCCTCCCCTCCCTTTTTATAGGCTCAGAAAGAGTTGAAAAAGGACAACAATATAAAAAATATTAGAGAAGATGATAAAGGTAAAAGTCAAAAGAGATCTAATATGCATATAGTTGATATCCCTTTATAGAGTACCAAAGACAATAAAAGCAAAAAAAGAATTTTTAAGTAAGTTTTTCCAAAAAAATTATAGAAGAAAACTTCCAAAATAAAGACTTTAATTTCAAGACCAAAGGCCATATTGTTCCAGGAAAAACTGAGATAGAATAACCAAAAACCAAGATACATTCCAATGAAGGGGGAAAAAAAAAAAAAAAATCCAGGCAGAGAAAAGCAAAAGGTTCACACAAAGCAAGAAGGGAAAAAGAGCTGAGCATGGTGGCACACGCTTCCTATTCTTAAAGATTTTATGGTTAGGGGGAATTATCTTTTTTTTTTGGAACCAGGGATTGAACTCAAGGGTACTTGACCACTGAGCCACATCCCCAGCCCTAAGTTTGTGTTTTATTTAGAGACAGGGTCTCACTGAGTTGCTCAGCGCCTCGCCAATGCTGAGGCTGGCTTTGAACTTGCAATCCTCTTGTCTCAGCCTCCCAAAGTGCTGAGATTACAGGTGTGCACCACCATGCCTGAATGGAATTATCTTTATCTCCCTGAGTTCTAGAATCTGGTCTATATAAGGGTCACAAAAAGCCCCCGCCCCTCCATAGGGAAACTTGTGTTCTTCTTATCAGCATTTCGAGGCCTACATTTGTTCTGCAGGTAGCCTGTAGTCCCAGCAATTTGGGAGAGTGAGGCAGGAGGATTACAAATTTGAGGCCAGCCTGACCAACTTAGGGAGGTCCTAAGCAACTTAGCAAGACCCTGTCTCAAAAGAAAAAAATGTAAGGAAAAAAAAAAAAGGCATGGGGATGTGGCTCAGTGATTAAGTGCCCTTGGATTCAATCCCTGGTACAAAAAAGAAAGTGAAAGCATGTAGGAGTCAGCACAGTGGGCCCATTTTATTTCTTTGACCTCTTGTTCTACCACTCACATCTGTCCATCCTCTACTATTACGTGAAATGTAGTTGGTACAGGAAATAAAAAAGCTATGAGCCACATATGTGTAAGCAAATATTTTATTTTAGAAATGAGGCTAAAGATCAATGATATAGGACTAGGGTTGTGGCTCAGTGGTCGAGCACTTGCCTAGAATGCATAAGACCCTGGGTTCAATCCCCAGCACTGGGGGGAGGAAGGGGGGTTATCAATGCAGTATCAAGTTATTCAAAATTTGCTAATAGGTTAGGTCTTACATTAAGTGTTCTTACCATGCACACACCCAGAAGTGACACAGGGGAGACTTTGAGAGATGCTAGATATAACTATGATCTTAACTATGATGATGGGTGTTTCCAAATGTCCAAACTTATCAGGTTGTACACATGAAATATGTGCAGTTCTTTGTCTATCATTGTATCTTAATAAAACTGTTTTTAAAAAATAAAAAAGTGGGGGCTGAGGTTGTGGCTCAGTGGCAGAGCGCTTGCCTCGCACGTGTGAGGCACTGAGTTCGATCCTCAGCACCACATAAAAAAATAAATAAATAAACAAAATAAAGACACTGTGTCCATGTATAACTAAAAAATATTAAAAAAGAAAAAAGAAAAAAGTGTAAACAACTATGAGAGCTGTTCGTAGTTGGAAAACACTAGAAAAACTAGTACAAAACACTAGAAAAACTAGAGATAATAGCAACATAGCTCAACATTGTAAAAGGTATATATGTTAAACCCAAGGCCCACATCATTCTATATGGAAAAAAATTAAAAATATTCCCTCTAAAAACTGGAACAAGACAAAGATGCCCTCTTTCACCACTTTTATTCAACACATTCCTTGAATTCTAGCCAGAACAATTATTAAGCAAAAAAAAGAAATTAAAGGGACATGAAAAGGAAAAGAAGAGCTCAAACGGGCCTGAGGTTGTGGCTCAGTGGCAGAGCGCTTGCCTCGTACATGTGAGGCACTGGGTTCGATCCTCAGCACCACATAAAAACAAGTAAACCAAATAAAGACACTGTGTCCGTGTATAACTAAAAAATATTTAAAAAAAAAAAAAGAAGAGCTCAAACTATCACTATTTGTTGATGACATGATTCTATATTTAGAAGACCCAAAAAAACTCCACCAGAAAACTTCTAGAACTCATAAACAAATTCATAAAATGATTTATGAATTAACACCCATAAATCGATTGCATTCCTAGACACCAATGATGAATCAACTGAAAGAGAAATTAGGAAAACCATCCCATTCACAATAACCTCAAAAACAAACAAACAAACAAAAACCTTGGGAATTAATCTAACAAAAGAGGTGAAAGACCTCTACAATGAAAAGTATAGGACACTAAAGAAAGAAATTGAAGAAGACCTTAGAAGATGGAAAGATCTCTCATGTTCTTAGATAAGGCAGAATTAATATTGTCAAAATGGCCACACTACCAAAAGCATTATACAGATTTAGTGCAATTCCTATTAAAATTCCAATGATGTTGTTCATAAAAATAGAGAAAGCAATCATGAAATTCATTTGGAAAAATAAGAGGCCCAGAATACTTAAAGCAATCCTTAGTGAGAAAAGTGAAACAAGCAGCATCACAATACCAGACCTTAAATTATACTACAAAGCTATAAGCTATAGCAACAAAAATGGCATGGTACTGACACCAAAACAGACAGGAAGACCAAAGGAGCAGAAGACATGGAGACAAACGCACATAAATACAATTATCTCATAGTAGAAAAAGGCACCATAAACATACATTGGAGAAAAGATAGCCTCTTCAACAAATGGTGCTGGGAAAACTGAAAATCCATATGTAGCAGAATGAAATTTCACCCCATCTCTCACCCTGCAAAAAAACCTCAACTCAAAGTGAATCAAGGACTTAGGCATTAGACCAGAAACCCTGCAACTACTAGGAGAAAAAGAAGGCCCAACTTTCCATCATGTCAGCTTAGGAACCTATTTCCTCAACAAGACTCCTAAACTGCAAGAAGTAAAATCAAGATTCAATAAAGAATGGTATCAAACTAAAATGCTTTTTCATAGCAAAAGAAATGATTGAGAACAGAATGGGAGAAAATCTTTGCTACCTGCACCTCAGATAGAACATTAATCTCCAGGATATATAAATTCAAAAAACTTAAGACCAAAAAACAAACAAACAAACAACCCAATCAATAAGTAGGCAGAGGATCTAAACAGGCACTTCACAGAAGAAGAAATATGAATGGTTAACAAGTACATGAAAAAATGTTCAACATCTCTAGCAATTAGAGAAATGCAAATTAAAACACTGATATTTCATCTCATTCCAGTCAAAGCAACAATAAATGTTGACAAGGATGTGCGGGAAAAGGTACACTCACACATTGCTGGTGGGACTGCAAATTGGTGCAACCACTCTGGAAAGCAGTATGGAGATTCATCAGAAAACTTGGAATGGAACCACCATTTGACCCAGTTATCCTACTCCTCAGTTTATACCCAAAGGACTTAACATCAGCACACTACAGTGCCTTAGCCACATTAATGTTTGTAGCAGTTCAATTCACAATAGCTAAGCTATGGAACCAACCGAGGTGCCCTGAGATGAATGGATAAAGAAAATGTGGTATATATATACACAGTGGAATATTACTCAGTCATAAAAGAATGAAATTATGGCATTTGCTGGTAAATGAATGGAACTGGAGACTATCATGCTAAGTGAAATAAACCAATCCTCAAAAAAAACAAAGGCTGAATGTTCTCTCTGATATGTGGATGCTGACTCACAATAAGGCGGGGGGTGAGGGGGACTCACCTTTTTTTTTTTTTTTACAACAACCCACTCTGAAGGTAACTAACTGGGGTCCTACAAAAACAATAATTAATCCTTTCTGAGGAGTTGCCTCCCCATGGCCTGATCACCTCCCACCAGACCCTCATCTTACGTGGCCACCACCTCTCACGTGGCCACACTGGGGACCAAGCTTCCTGTACATGGAACCTTGGGAGACAAACCACATCCCATCAATAGCAGGCCCTGTGCACTGAACATCTAGGTGAAAATGATCTGTAACTGTGACCAGGTTACTTAAGCTGTAGAAGCCTGAGCTACATCTGTAAATGGAGATAATAACAGTACCATTCTTAAAGTGCTATTGTCAGAATGACATGAAGCTCAGTTTCAGATATGAAACATTCATTATTATTATTATACCCACCCCTTCAATACCCTGTGCCAACTTCTCTGCACACAATTATAATCTCAAAAGACTCTCATTTGACAAAATTAAATTATCCTCACGTAAACAAAAATATACTCACCTTTTCTCTAAATTCTCAAAGCCTAGACAGTTACTACATCCAGCTTTAAATCCAAGACACCTGGGAGATGCTTATTTCATCTTTATTCTATCATAGCCCTGATTGATGGCCTTTAATGTGTAAACAAGTTCCAAGGTTAGCTAATATCAATATGCCCTATAAAAAATGTGCAGGGCAAAGGATTTTAAGTTTCATATACTGTAATTTTTTTTCTTTTTTGAGATGGAGGTCTCACTATGTTGTCCAGACCTTGACTCCTGATCTGCCTGCCTCAGTCCTCTGGGTCTCTGGGATCATAGCATTCCTTGCTGGTGCCAGCGGCCTACATTGTATACACCAGGTCTTAAGGCTGGGAATTCCCTTCACTGTCGTGACGGTGGTTGCCTTCTCCCTCCAAGGTTTGCAATCCTGGTTTCTTCCATTTTAATATACTCTGTCACGTTCGGAGGTATCCCTTGAGACCTTGAGAATGGACATAGGAGAAGTAAAATTTTTGAGAACTCCCATGTTTGGGGACAGAAGGGTGGAGGGAAAGATAGATTACAAAGGAACATAAAAATACTTTGGGGTCATATGGATGTTTTCATTTATCTTATTTGTAAGTGATAGTTTCATTTTTGCATCCATATGGCAAATTAAATTGTGACAGTAGATTGCATGTCAATTATATTTCAATTAAGCTGCAATAAAAGAAAAAGAAAAAATGCATGTATATAAAATTAAATTTATCAACTTATGTTATCGGTAAGTCTGTGGGCAACAGATACTCTTCTGGAGGGCTGGTGGGAATGGAAAATGGTATGACCTCTATGGAGAGGAATTAGACAACATCTGAACAAATTACAAATCTGTTTAGTCTTTAGCCCAGTAATTCAACTTTTAAGAACCTGTATTCAATATACATTGGCAGAAATACAAAACAACATCTATACAAGACTATTCATTGAAGCATTGTTTGTAACAGCAAAAGACTAGACCATTCTAAGTGTCCATCAGCAGAACATTGATAAATGATAGTATATTTGTATAATAAAGCACTGTGCAGTTTAAAAGAAATGGAGGTCTTGATGTACTTCTATGAAGTTATCTCCTGGATGTATTATTAAGTGAATATATCAAGTAATGGAACATTAGGAATATTGTTACTTTTTAAAAAAACTTTTTTTAGATGTTGATGGACCTTTATTTTATTCATTTATTTATATGTGGTACTTGGAATCGAATTCAGTTCTTCATACATGCTAAGCAAGTGCTCTGCCAGAGCCACAACCCCAGCCCCAGGAATATTGTTACTTTTTTTTTTTTTTTTAGGTACCAGGGATTGAACTCAGGTGTATTCGACCACTGAGCCACATACCCAGCCCTATTTTTTGTGTTTTATGTAGAGACAGGGTCTCACTGAGTTGCTTAGCCCCTCGCCTTTGCTGAGATTGGCTTTGAATTAGCGATTCTCCTGTCTCAGCCTCCCAAAGTGCTGGGATTACAGGCGTGTGCCACCACATCCGTCTAATATTGTTACTTTTTATTTTTAGAAATGCTCCATCTCAATTTAGGTAATAGCTACCTAGGATGCATATAGAAACCTTCATTAGGCTGTATGAACATTTAAGATTAGTACATTTTACCGTATATCTGTTACTTCTCAACAATTATTTTTCTAACTAGATAGGAATGAGTGGAAGAAGAAGAAATGGAGATGGTAAGGATGTGCATATGAAAAAAATGGATTGGTCCAGTGCAGTGACACATGCCTGTCATCCCAGCAACTCAGGAGGCTGAGGCAGGAGGATTGCAATTTTGAGACCAGCCTGGGTAACTTGGCAAGATCCTATCTCAAATTTGTAAAATAAGCAAAAAAGGACTGTGAATGTAGCTTAGTGGTAAAATGCCCTAGGTTTAATCCCCAATAACAATAATAACAACAAAAAGACTAGCTAGAACAGAAAGGAATGACATAGATGAGTTTTTCTCTCCTTTTTCTCTGCCTTCCTTATTCCTTTTTGAAATGGGAAAGTCTTAAGCATGTCTAAAAGCCAATGGATGATGAGAAGGAGTAGCTGAAGAGTTAGATTGAGTCCACATAAGAGAAGCCGGGCACAGTGGTGCATGCTTCTAATCCCAGCTACCCAGGAGGCTGATGCAAGATCACAAGTTGGAGACCAGCCTTAATAACTTAGGGAGACTGTCTTGAAATAAAGAGTAAAAAGGATTGAGGGTGTGGCTCAGTGGTAGAACGCCCCTGGGTTCAATCCCCCACCCCCCCAAAAAAGGAAAAGAAGAAAGGAATGAAGAAAGAGGAATTATTATCAACAGTGTAAGATCCTGGGAAAGCTGGAAGGTATGAGGGTCAAAGCCCAAGTACAGTTGTCCTTAGACAGGGATGAAACATTTCCCCTATCCCAGCAGGGACAGGCGGCTAGAATGGAGACAGCAATGGGGGACTTGTAGGCATGGGAGCACCAGGCACAAATTTATTCTGTAAAGGAACTAAGAGAAGGACAGCACATAGGAGAAGATGAGGTGGTTGTAGAATCCAGAAAGTGGAAATGATTTGAAATATTCATCACGGGAAGTAAGAGAGTAAGAAATAGAGTGGGGAAATATAGTAAGGTTGTCAGATATTAAGGGCCTAATTGACCATGTGACTTTCTCTAACAGGCCTGCATGGAACCATCCACAGCTGAGTCTTGACAAATGGGTCCAACTAAAAGAAACTAGAAAAGGCCTTGGGATGATGGGCCAAGTTACTAAAATGATGTGTCATGCAAACTAAAGTGGACACATGGGGAAGTAAAGGAAGCAGAGAGCGGGTAGATAAGAAGGGACAGAAGGCTTGGAGGATTGGAGTTCCCATGAGGAGGAAACATCAACAGTCACAAAGCTGGTTAAAAGCTTGGCAGGGGTGGGATGTAGCCAGAAAGGGACTTCTTGAATTGGTGACTTAGGGCATGGCTGGTGATGACAGAGTCTAAGGATGGGCTGTGAGTTTGGAAAGCTGAAGCAAAATGGGAGTCCCTGCCACACACAGATTAAAAGCTGAGTCCGCATTCCCACAGTGTGTTCTGAAGAACGTTGCCCAATAACAGGCTCGTGCACTGATGGTGCGTTATTAAGGCTTGGACATGTCTTGCATCAAAAGCACCTGTTTACCATGCTTATCTGAGTGCTCCCTGAACCCTTTAATTACTAAACATTTTTAGTGTAATATATGTTCATGTTCTGCTAGACGAACATTCTTCCAAATGCACTTTAACAACATGCTTCGTATGTTGTATGCTGAAACTCTTACAGTAGTGGAATGAAGTAATTATCACAGCATATGATAATTTTTTAAAATATCTTCTTTAGTGTATTTCAATATAAAAAAGTTATTTACTTACCAAAAGTGTATGTATAAGAGTACAACATACTTTAAAAAGTTAAAAAGGAATATGTTTCATTAGGTTAATCCAGTTAGGTTTATCTTATTTTTCTATGAAGGTAAACAAACAATAACACTGTTATGTTAGATAATTAGGGTCAGGATTTAACCACTAAGCATTAATATACTTCATTTTGACCATTAAGCAGCCTCCTGTTAAAGCTAATACATTTCTTTTATGGAAATGACACTGAATAATAAAGGTTCTGATGTTAATTACATCAAATATGTATTTGTGTTCTCTTTTTTTTTTTTTTGGTACTGGGGATTGAACTCAGGGGCACTCGACCACTGAGCCACATCCCCAACCCTATTTTGTGTTTTATGTAGAGACAGGGTCTCACTGAGTTGCTTAGTGCCTCGCCATTGCTGAGGCTAGCTTTGAACTCGCAATTCTCCTGTCTCAGCCTCCCAAAGTGCTGGGATTACAAGCGTGAGCCACCACGCCCGGCTATTTGTGTTCTCTTAATGGCATAAGTCTACCATATATAGTAAAAAGAGTAAAAAATTATCATTAAAAATTAACAAACAGAAAAGATCTCCATTTTCTTTTACATCATTTCTCATATATTTAAAAACAAAAATTTAAAAGTTGGTATACTCTTTAAAATGAATTAATGCTTTTGCTGCCCCTCCCTGTAGAATTATCTTACCCACTTCATTGACATTAATTACCCTGGGCTAGTGAAATTTGAGTGAAAGGGAGTTGGGTCACCTCAGAGCAGAAACTTTAGGAAACAACTCATGATTCACCCATGTGTCATTTCCTTCTGCCACAAAAACAGCAATATCACAGGAAAAGGCTGCTTTGTCAACCCAGGTCTCTGAATAAAGGTAACAGAGTAGAGGTTCATCTGATCCTGAAAGGACAGGTGTTAGAAGCAAGAAATAAATTCTTGTTGATATTAGCTACCAAGACTTGGGGATCATTTGTTATCACGGCATAACCCAGCCTGTTCTGACTTATACAGAAATCATATTCTCCACATTCTTATTCATTTCCCCAAACTGGCAACTGTTATTGAACTGAAATAAACATAATCACTAGAATCATAAAACTTCCCCCACAGAACATCTAGAACAGTTGTGGCAAATTGGTTTCATCTCTCATGTCAACTCTAATGGGCTCATAATGACAGCTTGAGTTGATTCTGTAGAGAAGTGTTCTGAAGCCATGTCCTTGCTGATAGAGAAACGTGCCATAGTTATTAGCACGTCTTCCAGTAGAAGGAGGGGTGATAAGCAGGTCTATAAGGCACAACTTGTACTTTATCATTTCTGGGTTTTTTCCTACATTTGTTCAGGAGGCATTATTTTTAAATGTACCCAGAAATAAACAAATACAAACTAGTTTAAAAAATATTTAGATTAATAAATATTTCTGCTTATTTCTTACTGATACAGGGAGGGGGGAAAAATGTTATCATCAGATCTGACCACAGAATTTCTCCTAAGCCAGATGACTATTTTCTTAGAAGCATCTCCAATGGATGTTTTAGTTATTAAGGTGGCCCTCTAGGCCAAGCCAGGATGGTTTGCAAGAAGAAAATAGTTTGACTTTTTTGTATTGGAAATGCACAGTAATTTTGGAGTTGGATCTGAATGAACAAGGAGGAAGGAGAGGAGCATTCAAGAAGAGGGTCAGAAGGGGCCCAGCAACATGGCGGGAGGCCTTGGAAAAGGTGCAACCATAAAAATTCCCCAGGGGACAGAAAGGCTGCAGACTTTTAAGAATATATAGTTGTTTGTCTTGGGAGGCTGAGGCAGGAGGATCGTGAGTTCAAAGCCAGCCTCAGCCACTTAGTGAGGCGCTAAGCAACTCAGTGAGACTCTGTCTCTAAATGAAATATAAAATAGGGCTGTGGATGTGACTCAGTGGTTGAGTACCCCTGAGTTCAATCTCCAGTACAAAAAAAAAAAAAAAAAAAAAAAAAAAAAAAAAAAAAAAAAAAAAAAAAAAAAAAAAAAAAACCAACAACAACAACAAAAAGTGCAGTTGCAAGTTTTTTTCCCTTCTAGTCTGTAATGTAACATTTCTAATCCTAAAACACACACAAAGACACAGTATTATGGGTTGAATTATGTCCTCTTGAGATGCATATGTTAAAGTCCCAGCCCCTAGTGCCTCAGAATGTATCCTGACTTGGAAGTACGGTTGTCGCAGATATGGTGGATTAAGATGAAGTCATCATGAGGTGGGGTGAACCCCTAATCCAATACTGCTGTTGCCCTTATAAAAAGAGGACATTTGGACACACACATGAAGAGTGTCATGTGAAGTTGGGAATTATGCTACCAGAAGTCAAGCCACCAGAAGCTAGAGAGGACTGGGACAGACCCCTTATTCCCTCAGAGGGAGCACAGCCCTGCCGCCAAGTCAATCTCAAACTTTTGGCTTCTAGAACTGTGAGACAATGCATTTCTATGGTTTAAGTTACTCAGTCTGTGTGACTTCATTACAGTAACCCTAATAAAATACACACACACACACACACACACACCAAATCTTTATTATAGTCTACACCACACATACAGCCCTGAATGATGGCACTCTGAGAACTGGGGTTTGTAGAGGAGCCCAGTATGTAGACAGGTTATGGAGAAAGAACAAGACAGGGGCCAGATGTGGTGGTGCACATCTGTAATCCCAGTGGCTCTAGAGGCTGAGACAGGAGAATCGCAAGTTCAAAGCCAGCCTCAGCAATGGTGAGGCACTAAGCAACTCAGTGAAACTCTGTCTCTAAATCAAATACAAAATAGGGCTGGGGATGTGGCTCAGGTGTTGAGTGCCCCTGAGTTCAATCCCTGGTATCATAAAAATAACTTACAATGGAAGAACAAGACAAGCAGGAGGAGGCAGAAGGCAGAGTGGAGACCAAGAAACAGCTGAAGCGGAGGCTAGTGGCAGAGGGGACAGAGGCTCCTTCCTTACATCCCTTAGAAAAGTACCTGGGCTTCTACTACATAAGGGATGGGGATTGGAGACCATTTTTACTAAATCATAAAGGACCTGTTGAGCACATCAAGCTGGAAAAGTTGGAAACATCTGGAGGTCAACATCTGGCTTGTAGGACTAATAATGTCAAGTGGGTGTCTCTGGTTCACTATTGGAGACTAGTGTAAGTAATGAGCCATTGAAGGCAAAATGGTCACTGCCTCAATCGTCACTGTCACTGGTCACTGTCGCAGAAAGCAGCCCTGCGACACTCCAGGCTGCTCTGTTGGCCTCATGCTCTTTATTCTCTGTGCAGCGATAATGAGTCTGCTGCTCTGTGGGCTTTTAAGGTAAGGGGAGAGGATAAAGGATGAGCTAGGTTTGATGCCTGCTGACTCATAAGACGAAGGGCCCAGGCCTGCCTCCGATGCAGTGTTTGCACTTAAATCAGGAACGATTTCCATTTCCTCTCCAGCAAAGAGGCTGCTGAAGGAAGCTAGCCAAGCATACTGAGATCTAGGCACCCTGTCTCTGCTGCTGACTGATGAGAAGCAGAAAGAAGGAAGGAGCAGGGATATTTCCCTTCTCAACTCTCTCCTTTTAGCTCCTGTGTAAGCAAGCTGCTGCTTATGTTGAAGCTATACAGATTCCTATCAGATGGGAATTGTGCTAAGCTCCTCTGAATTTACAAAAGGCTGACTGTCCCATGTTAGGCACTCACTGGGATCAACCCTTTCTATTCAGGGAGTGTGCAACCCAGAGGGGAGTGTCAACAATGAAATATAGAACAAGGTTAAATGAAATACAGGCTGAGCTGGGCTAAAGTGACATGGTATTGGCATTCATAAGAAAAGCTGTGCTCGTCTGTGTCTTGGGAGATCAAGGAGAGCTCCACACAAAAGGGGACACCTGAGGCTGAGGGAGAATCTCCAAAGGTAGAGAAGTGACACTCCTAGCTGTAGGAGCAATGATGTAGCATTTTCAGAACCTGGAAGTGTCTTTTGGAAACTGAAGATGGAAGGAGGGAAGGAGGAAGAGGGAGAGGGAGAGAGGGAGAGGGAGGGAGGGAGAGAGAATTCTGTGCTCAGGAATTTGTATTTTATTCTAAACACAGTTGGGAAAGAATACAGATTGTTTTAAAAGCATGGAGTGAGGTAAACATTACATTTTAGTAAGGTTATCTGTGGTCTAGAAACATATCTGCATCTTACTGAGCCCTTGATCATGGCTAGTCACTGTGCTAAAAGTCTTAGACATTGTCTCTTCAGGTTCTTAAAATCTTCATTTCTATAAATAGGGAGGCTAACACTCAGAGAGACTAAGCATCTTGGCCAAAGTCAAGTACCCTAGCAAGGGACACTGAGTCTGAAGCCCATTCCCTGTATGTAATTGTCAAGGTAAAACACTTCACCAAAAATCACATATATTTTCCAATATTTTTTTAAGGCAACCATTTTGAGGCTAATAAATTATAAAGAAAGAGTTAAGTTACCAACAAAACTGCTTTACCAAACTGAGTTGCAGAGACTGGGGCTGCACATAAATCCGGAGCATGCACAGCCAAATAACTTCGGTCTACAACCTTTGACCAGATGGTTTTAAAATGATTTTGCAACATTTCCTCATCAGATGCCCAGTCGCTCTAGAAGCTGGCAGGTGATAATTCCCTTATCACTTGTCCAGGTTTACAGACGGAGACCCCAAAGCAATTAGTTTTAAGAGTTATCCAGAAAGTTGGTAGAAGAGCTCACAAGAGCTTTCTGATTTTGAAGCACAGGGTTAAATTTTTTAAAATATCATATCTCTATGGACATCAAAAAGATGAAAATGAGGATAGAGAAAAGGCACTATCCAGCCGGTTGTGGTGGCACACACCTGTAATACCAGCAGCTTGGGAGGCTGAGGCAAGAGGATCGCGAGTTCAAAGCCAGCCTTAGCAACTGAGCGAGACTCTAAGCAACTCTGCGAGAACCTGTCTCTAAATAAAATATTTTAAAAAAGGATGGGATGTGGCTCAGTGATTAAGCACCCCTGAGTTCAATCCCTTGTGCAAACAAAGAAAAGGCGCTATCCTTCTTTCCTATAAAGCTAATATGCATTATTTTTAAAATACCCTCTTCTTATTAAAAAGTAAAATGCAAGTGTTATGGCAGAAAACTGGGGAAATAACAAAAATTCAAAGAAGAGTGGAAATCCACCAATAAGCTCACTACTAGAAATACCCTCTATGAATGTTGGTATACTTTCCTAAAGGAGTTTATGTGGTTTTATTGTTTGCTGAATGACAGCCTGTAATTTCACTCCCTTTTCTGAAAACACAGATCTAAAAGGTGGGACTCACTCAATAATCAATGCCCTCGTTGTGTGCTGAGCATTCTTCCAGACACCATGTGTCTGAGAAAGACTACATTCCTTGATCTAATAGGCTATAGTCAAAGAGATAATGCACAGATACTGAATCAGAGAGCTGGGTAAACTGCCACATGAGCAAACTAGCTGCAGGAATTCAGAAAAGGAAAGCTGGTCAGAAGAGGCTTAGTGGAGGAAGTGAGCTGGAGCTAAGCCATGACCAAGGTTGAGATTTGGGGTTACAGAATGAGGGAGAAATGCACTCTGGGACCTAGCATAAGGAAGCAGGGCCCAAAACAGCCTGGATGATGGCTGGCAAGAGGCGGGCTTGGATGCCTGAGGATATTGGTTTGGAGATTAGAGGGTGTAAACTGAGGCCCCAATAGTACAAGTTTTGCAGGCAACCCCACCCAGTGCACTGTATCAAAGCCATTTCCTTTCCAAAGACCAATGCAGAGATCAAGGCCATATATGAGAATCCATTTTATTCACTCTGTTCCATACAACCAAACCTAAGATGCAACCAGGAAACTACCACCTGATTCTAAAACACACTTTTGTGCCTTGGGGAAATGGCACAAGTTCATCAGCCTGGAAAGTCCTCAAACATCACTGAAGCGGATGTCCAGGAAGTGCCGAGTCAGGACCATAGGAGACACGATTAAACAAAATCATGGAACAAAGTGAAAAAACCAGCTTATGCCAAGCAGACCCTGCACATGTGCCAAAAACTGAATTCTGCTGCCTTAGTAGTCCTGAAACAAATAATCTCTTTTTCCCAGAGGCAAATGGGTATCTGGGAAAGCCCCAAGATTAGATGTTGGCAGCTTCACTCCCTGTGTGACCTTGTACACTAATTTGATTGCTTTGAGCTTCCATTTCCTCTTCTGTAAAATGAGGAGAAAAGTACCTGCTTCATACTTCTAAGATGAAGATTGAACAAGAAAATACATGCAAAGCATCTCCTACAATATCTGGCATTAAGTTCTGGGTAAAAACACCACTTCCTCTTCACTTCCTTCCATTAGTTTCATATTAGAAAGTCAGATCAAGAGGGTCAGTGTGATTTAGGGAAATAAGCTAACAGACTATGATGCCAATGAGGCCGGAAGCCACAGACCACAGTAAAGGTCTCCAGGGTATTGGTAATGTCCAGCTTCTTACAAAGCTCTGAGGCTTGCACCTATTCAAGGTGTCACCATCTCTACGCCACATCTAGAATGAAATGTTAAGACAGGATCTATAATAAGATGCTGGAATGAGGCCAGTACAGCAGCCCTGAAACCCTGCCTCCTGCTCCTAGCTCTGGCAGGACGCATGCCAAGGCAAGGTCAGCGTGGGGAATGAAACAGTTTGCATGGGTTGACTGCATGTAAGAGGAACAGGGGCAGAGGAGACAAAAGAAATGCTCCTAAGATTCAAGAAAGTTCCCAATGTACAGCACAGATTGACTACCAGGAAGCATGAATAAGTGAATAATCCAACTTGATAGGCAGCTAAATGATTTGGGGTAACTCATTTAAAGTGTGGGTGTTGTGTAGCCTGGAAGAAAAAAACACGTAAATGATTACAGGTAAAATATGAATCCAACTACTTAGCAAGTCAGACTGAGAATCTATTGATTGCCAAGTCTCTTGGATTCCTTCAAGATATTTTCTCTTTCCCTTCTCTTCATTTCCCACTGTCCCTGCCCTAATTCAGGCTCATATTACTTCCTCCTCGGTCAGGGACACCTTAATTTTCTAAATATATAACTCATCAAGTGTTTTAATGCTCATCAAATAAAATCTAAATTTCCTAACCTGACATTCAAAATCCTGCATAGCAGAACCCACAGTTCAAACAACTCATTGCTTGTCCCAATCCATGTGTTTTGGACAATTCAATGCCTAAAAACCCAGGCCCTCATACTTTCCCATTTCAGTGTCTCTGCTTGAGCTGTGGTTTCCCAGATACCCCCACATACTCTCTGTATTTGCCACAAGAAATTACCACACACGGAGTGGCTTAAAACAACAAAGGTGTATTTTCTCCCAATCCTGGAGGCCACAAGTCCAAAATCAGGGTGTCAGTGGGTTGATTCTCTCTGGAAGCTGAGGAGGATTCTGCTCCCTGCCTCTTCCAGGTTTTGGTGGCAATGGGCACCTTGGCTTGGGGCTACCACTCTCTGCCTCTATCTTCCCATGGTCCTCTTCCTTCTGTTTTTCAGTGTCTCAAGTCTCCCTCTGCCTCTCTCACAGAAGGACATCTAAAATTGGATTTAGGGTCCACCCTAAATCCAGGGTGATCTTATCTTGAGAATCATTTAATATATATCTACAAAGTCCCTTTTTTCCAAATAAGATCACATTCCTAGGTTTGGTGTGGGCATGTCTTTTGAACATCCTTGAAGACCTTGCTTTATTGAGAAGTGTTCCCTGACATCTAGCTCCAGAAAGTAATCTTTCTTTTCTACAATCTGCCAACACACTTAACTGAATTCATTGTATGTTGTTGTGTGTTTACATGCAAAGCTTATCTTTGGGTGAACTGGCTAACTTCCATAGGTCTCAGTTTCCTGGTCTTTGAAACTGAGATGATAATGACATCTATTCATGGCATCATTTTGGTGAAATAAAAGTTAAAGAAACTTGAAACAGTGCTTTAATGTAGTAAATCATCAATTCATGCTATTGTTATCTTTCTTGTCATTCATCTCCCTATATATTGCAAGCTCCTTAAAGAGAGGTATCTCGGGGCTGGGGTTGTGGCTCAGTGGTGGAGTGCTTGCCTAGCATATGTGAGGCACTGGGTTCAATCCTCACCATAGCATACAAATAAATAAATAAAGGCCCATCAACAACTAAAAAAAAAAAAAAGGCATTTCTGGGGATCTAAAGAGTGTCTGGCATAGAATAATGGATGAGTAAACAGGTAAGTCATCTTGAAATAAGTCAGCACAGAAATGTGTTTGGAAATGTCATGAAGGAGTGGTGCTTCCATCCAATGCCCCATCGGCAGTGAAAAGTGTCCATATCTTCTCCAAAGATGCAGAGTCCTGTCCTGGTTACTTTTTTTTCATACATACACACATATGTAATTAGAATATGATAGTCTTTTTTATTGATTCTTCTTAGTTATACATGACAGTAGAATCCATTTTTATAAAATTATACAAGCATGGGATATATCCTTTTCTAATTAGGACCCCACTTTTTGTGGGTGGGCACAATGGTGGGATATTGGTACATTGTAGTTGTACATAGTGGTGGGATTCATTGTTACATATTTCCTAGTCACTTTTAAGTTGGTTTTTACCAACAGTTACTCCCTTGCCTTACAAGAAGCACAACTTGGAGACCAACCACTCAGTGCCCTTCTGAGTAAGAACAGCATACTAGAAGCAGAAATTCTTTTCATAAAGAACATTTACTGGTTTATCATCGTGGTAATTATATTTTATTTGCATTGTACCTCTTAACACTGACGTGGTTCTGAAACTGAAGGGAAGGGAGGGATGAGGGAGGGGCAGGCTCCTGGTTTAAGGGAAGAGTGACTCAGTGGCTGGCTGTAGGGAGCCACTGTTCGGGAACTAGGTAGGTGTGCTGACTCACTTCTACTCTGGGCCTCCTGCCAAAGGTTGTTGCCTCTTGAGGGCCTCTCAGGAGTGGCAGGAACCTTTTGTGGTGGCCCGGCTTCTCCACACAACCATCTTTCTCCACATAAGCCCATGAGATGTTTTGTGAAGTTACCTTCTAGAGGGACAAAGCTCTAGATAGAGGGTTCACTCTGAAGTTTTATAAAAGATTTTTGCTGTTAGAATTGAGAGCTAGTAGCCAGGCGCGGTGGTGCATGCCTGTAATCCCAGCACTTAGGGAGGCTGAGACAGGAGAATCACAAGTTCAAAGCCAGCCTCAGCAATGGTGAGGCACTAAGCAACTCAGTGAGACCCTGTGTCTACATAAAACACAAAATAGGGCTGGGGATGTGGCTCAATGGTCGAGTGCCCCTGAGTTCAATCCCCAGTAAAAAAAAAAAAAAAAAAAATGAGAGCTAGTTACTCCCACTTAACTGCAAATAATCTACTAAGCCCATCCCTATGGACTGGGCCCTCATTCTATACCAGGCCCTATCCTGGGTACTGTACTGATTATTCCTTGCTACAGCTCTAAGAGAGACCATTATTAGCAGCATGTCACAGGGGAGAATGTTGAGGCTTACAGATGTCAACCTGCTGATAATCACAATTCTTATGAGCTATTATGCAAGGATTCAAACTAAAGTCTAACTTCCAAGTTTAGGCTCTTGAATACAATATTCCACTGCCTCCCAGTCTGTATCACAGGATTTTCTCTCTCCACATCCCTAAAAGTGAAAAGAACATTCTTCCTGCATTTCCCAGGGTAGAAACATTGCAGCAGACCCTTCACAAATGGATAAACAGCTACAATCTCAGAAGTGTATTCAATTTGGTATAATGAATATAAATGTGTGTCAAATTTCTATCAGAACCTGTTTTTGTTTTTTTGTTTTTTTCTTCTTAGTACTGGGAATAGAACCCAGGGGCTCTTAACCACTGAGCTATACCCCAGCCCTTTCTATTTTTTGTTTTGAGACAGGGTCTTGCTAAATTGCTGAGGGCCTAAGTTGCAAGATTGGCTTTGAATTTGTGATTCTCCTGCCTCAGCCTCCCAAGTCTCTGGGGTTGTGTGTGTGCATCACCACATAAGGCTCAGAACTAAATTTTTAAATATTAATTTTTTGGGTAGGGGGACAATGTTAGAGAATAGCTCCCAACTTTATTCTAATTATATAGCATGCAAGGATAGGCATGTACAAAGCTTCTTTTTTGGGGGAAGGGGCGGTACTGGGGATTGAATCCAGGGGTGCTCTACCACTACATTCTCAATAACTTATTATTTAAGACAGGGGCTCACTTAGTTACTGAATCTGGCTTCTAACTTGTGATCCTCCTGCCTCAGCCTCCTGAGTAATTGGGATAATAGACACATACCACCATGCCCGTCTTGTTATTTCAAGGTGCTGCAGATCTAACCCAGAGCCTCACATATTCTAGGCAAGTGTTCTACCACTGAGCTGCATCCTCAAATATTGATTTTTGTCATGATGTTGTAATAGGAAACGAACATTCAGTGGGATGACAGGAGTTGAAATCATTATCTGTACTTTTCCAAGCAAATGTTGTAAAACCTAATCTGTTTGTACCACTGAGCATGGCCTGGGCAGGTGGGTGCTGTCTGGGATTAATCATAATTTCATGGATGTGCTCAGTGTGGGAAATGGTAAAGCAACTCTCTCCTGCCCAGCCAGAATCATTGCTGATTGAAGTGGTTCTGTTTTCATGTAACAATTGCCAAAACTATGCTTATAAATAACACTTCTCAGTTATAGTATGTTTTTAAAATCATGAATTCTTTATTGTAGAAAATCTCTTACTGGAGATATTCACACAGAATGAAGTAAAGATTAGCCAAAGAAGAAAAAAACTTGTGAAATTTTAATTCATGCCCTTAATTTCATAAGAAATCGAGCCATTTTCCTGGAAAACTAAAACACAGCAAGTCTGTAGGGCCAGTGTATAGTAGTACCTACAGAGGGGGAGAGCTGTAGCATTATCAGGGAGGAACTATGGTACTGTTATGATTCAGGACTTTCAAGGACTGAGTTGGGGCCAAGATATGGGACTAAGAAGGGGCTTTGTGGGGCTGGGGTTGTGGCTCAGTGGTACAGCGCTTGCTTCGCATGCATGAGGCACTGGGTTTGATCATCAGTACCACATAAAAATAAATAAAATAAAGATATTGTGTCCATCTACAACTAAAAAAAAAACTTAAAAAAAAGAAGGGGCTTTGTGCAGAGTGCAGCAATCCCTTGACTAAGCCATTACACAGGTCCCTCCTCATACGCTGAAGTTTAACGTTTAAGCTCCATATCCACCAGAAAGAGGGAAAGATGAATTACTGGGCCTATTTTGATTTCAAATGATTACTGAAAGGACAAGAATTCATTAAATTTCGATCTAGAAAAGACCTTCGAGCAATGCTAAAATCTACCACCATATTCTTGTGTTATAAAATCCCTGTCTGGAAACTGACAGCTCAATGTAGACATTAATCACAACCATGTCCATGGCTCCCAGAAAAAAGAGAAGCTGCAGCAAAATTGCCACCAGATTAAAAAATGTTCTCTCCTAACATGGCCTCTGGAACCCTAATCACATTTATGCAAATTCGTGCTTTTCACTTATGTCTTAGGCAGCAAAATTGCCCCTCACATTTAACACCCATCAAGGTAGTGTGAATGCAGATCCCTCTGCAAGCACTCTCATTTAGCCACTATAAATTGAACCTCCTTGTACATTTGCATTGACTGATACAGTGACTAATCCTACTTATTTTTGGAAATATCCTCTGGTCTTCTGCCATAAAGAAATATCCCTCTTTTTAAAAAAAGAAAAAAAACAATTTAGGGGATGCATGCACTCCTTGGTGAACTGGCCCCAAAAGCTCTTTGCTCCCTAAACCAGAAGATAGTACCTTCGTGGAAAGGAGAGAGCGCCCTCTAGTGAAACTTTCTGAAGACATTCCTTCAACACTGAATTTCCATCTCATTTTCCTTTTCTTAATTTTTAAATGACACATAATTGTACAGATTTGTGTAGTACACCATTTAACATTTCTTTCTGGTGAAACACTCAAAATCCTTTCTTGTAGGATTTTGAAATATATACTAGATATAAACTACATTATTTGTTAGCTATAGTCACCTGACTGTGCAATAGAACAACAGAATTTATTCCTCCTAACTGTAGCTTTGCACCCATTGACCAACCATCTCCATTTTTCTTGCTGTAGCATCTCAGGCCCCAGCAGTAATGACTGCAATTGAGAGTCTGAGGCCCAGTACCTAGGGCCCAGAAGCTTTTTACAATTAATTGTTTGAGATCTGCAGAAAAACTGTTGGCTCCAAACAGGTTTGTTTAATTACAAAGCTGAAATTAATAAATATGATTAAATGGATACAAAATACAACTTGTCACAAGCAATTTAACTCTTAGTTATACGGAAATTATATTTAATGTGTGATGTGGGCTAATTTTACCATTTTCTATCTTCAGGGATGAGTTTTCTTAGGCATTAAAGGCACATTTTCCATAAGGTGGGTTTTTTTTTTTTGGTACTGGAGATTGAATTCAGGGGCATTCAACCACTGAGCCACATCCCCAGCCCTATTTTTGTGTTTTATGTAGAAACAGGGTCTCACTGAGTTGCTTAGCACCTCGCTGTTGCTGAGCCTGGCTTTGAACTCGCAATTCTCCCATCTCAGCCTCCTTAAGTGCTGGGATTACAGGCTTGCGCCACCGCGCCCAGCTTAGAGTGGACTTCTAAAGACCCTTCATGACTATAGACATGGTACACCTAAGTTAACATTATTCTCTTGAAGATATTAACAACAATAAATGAGCTAGATCCTAGAGGCTCAGGAGGCTGAGGCAGGAAGATCACAAGTTCAAAGCCAGCCTCAGCAACTTAGCAAGGCCGTAAGCAACTTATGGAGATCCTGTCTCAAAATAAAAAATAAAAAAGGGCTGGGCATGAGGCTCAGTGCTTAAGCAGCCCTGGATTCAGTGACCCCCACCCCCATACACAGACAAAAAGCAATAAATGAAAGAAAACCAAAAAACGAAACAAAACAAAAAATGTAATAAGACATGCAAGTGCTTGGTAAAACTTTATACATACTCCCATTCCATTTATTTAAATCTTTACAATAATAAGTTAAGAATTAATTATTTTTTTGGATAAGTTTGGGTTTTTCTTCATTTTTGTCAAAGTACAAAATATTATAAATTTTGAAGCAAAAATAAATCAGAACCAAAACAGATAACAAACATAGTATTAACCTGAAAGACAATACACCATAGTATGTGGCTCTAGAATCAGGTATTCTGATTAGGAGTTGTATGACTTGGGACATGTTGTTTAACCCCTCTGTGCCTCAGTTTACTCAGCTGTAAAACAGGGATAAAAAGTCAAGAGATAAAACTTCCCTCCTCAGTTTTTTGCAACATTTAAGTGAGTTCATGTATGTGAAGTATTTAGAATAATATTTGGGACATAGTAAGAATTTAATGAATGCTAGCATTTAGCTATTATTCAATCAAATCATATCAATCTTAGATTCCCAGGAAAAGAAAAAATTTAAGTGTTAGATAAATTAACTCTTACCAATCACTAATCTTTTATTTTAAAATTTTTTATTCAGAAATAATCAAATTTGCAAAAAGTTACAAAAATAAAATAGAAGGAACATTCATGTGCTGAGTTTTTACCCAAGTTTGCTTACAGTTAACATCTCATTCCTGTGCTTTGTCATTTATGCTGCACACCACTGCAAATTTGTCTCAACTTATTGTTCAAAATTTATGATGTACTTATTTGCTGAGCAACAAATTACTACACATTTTGCATATGAAGACATCACCAATTTATAAGTGCACAGTGATATCAGTCCAAAGTCTGGAGACAGCATAGCCAAGTTCACTGCTCAGAGACTAACCAGGTTAAAATCAAAGATTGGCCTTTCCGGCAGCTCTGGGAAGGATCTGCTTCTAAGCTTATGCATTACTGATGGCCAAATTCAGTTCATTGGGGTTATGCAACTGAAGTCCCTGCTTCCTTTCTGGCTGTCAAATGTGAGTCACTCTAAAGTCCTAGATGTCACCCACATTCCTTGCAATATGGCCCCATCCATCTTCAAAGCCAGCAGTGAAGAATCTGCCTCACAGCAAATCTACCTCCAGTTTCTTCTAAGGGCTATCCTGATTAGGCCAAGCTTGGCCAGGGCAATCTCTTTCTTAATATCAACTGACTTTGAACCTTAATTACATCAACTAGATCACAGTAGTACTCACGTTAGTGTCTGAATAACTGGGAGATTTGTGTGCACCAGGAGCAGGGATTTGAGCAGGCCATTTCAGCATTCTGCCTAACATGCAATGAGACACACTGTAAGTCTATTTCAGTCTGCTTGGGCTAGCATAACGAAATATCAGAGACTGAGTGGCTTAAACAACAAATTGATTTACTCACAGTTCTGGAGGCTGGAAGTCCAAGAACAAAATATCTACAGGTTTGGTTTCTTCTCAGGCCTCTCAGTGTGCAGATGGCTGCCTCTGGCTGTGTTAATCAACCTTACATGGCCTTTCTCTGGGTACATTCACAGCCCTATTGTCTTTGTGTCCAGGCTTGCTCTTCTTCCTTTTGGGGAAGGGTGGGGGGATTGAGCCCAGGGGCACTTTCCCACTGAGTTATAACTTCCAGCCCCCTATTTTTATTTTTTTGATACAGGGTCGTCCTAAGTTGCCAAGGCTGGCCTCAAACTTGTGATCCTCCTGCCTCAGTCTCCTGAGTCTCTGGGATTACAGGCATGTGCCACCACACTCAGTTTAGACTTGCTTTTCTTATAAAGACACCAGTCATACTGAATTAAGGCTTCAGTAATGATTTTCAGGGGACATAATTCAGCCCAACAGTCGAAAAACAAAATTAAGAGCCAATAGTAAATGAACTACTGGGCAGATCCTGTGCTAAAAATTTTTTTGGAGACTATCTCATTTAACATAAACCACTGGATTAAATTACATGCTATTAGATCAAATTTTAGCTTTCTGAAAATGTTTCCTTTATTCTTGATTAGGAATTCTAGAGGATTTCTTCTGTGATCTGATTCCTAGTCTCTACTATAATGTGTCCCCATGCTCCAATTTTAGGACAGTATCTTTCATCCGTCAAGTTTGGTTGAGCAGATGAGTTTGGTACAGAGACACAAAGATGAGTAATCAAAATTCCTCCTGCTCTCAGAGAGTATAATCAAGTAAGAAAGACACATTTTATGGCTATACTACCCAAAGCACTATACAGATTTAACACAATTCCAATTAAAATTTCTTATAGGAATAGAAAAAGCAATCATGAAATTCATCTGGAAAAATAAGAGACCCAGAATAGCCAAAGCAATCTTAGCAAGAAGAGGAGGCATCACAATACCAGACCTTAAACTATATTACAAAGCTATAATAACAAAAATGACATGGTATTGGCACCAAAATAGACATGTAAACCAATGATACAGAATAGACACAGAGACTAACCCACATAAATACAGTTATCTCATACTAGACAAAAGTGCCAAAAACATACACTGGAGAAAAGATAGCCTCTACAACAAATGGTGCTGGGAAAACTGGAAATCCATATGCAGCAAAATGAAACTAAACCCCTATCTCTCACCATGCACAAAACTCAACTCAAAGTGGATCAAGGACCTGGGAAATAGACCAGAGACGCTGTGCCTAACAGAGGAAAAAGTAGGCCCAAATCTTCATCACATCGGAGTAGGACCCAGCTTCCTTAACAAGACTCCTAAAGTGCAAGAAATAAAAGCAAGAATAAATAAATGGGATGGATTCAAACTAAAAAGCTTCTTCTCAGCAAAAGAAATAATGAGGTGAACAGAGAGCCTACATTCTGGGAGCAAATTTTTGCCACATGCATGTCAGATAGAGCACTGATCTCCAGGATATATAAAGAGCTCAAAAAACTTAACACCAGAAAAACAACTTAATCAATAAATGGGCTAAGGAAGTGAAGAGATACGTCTCAGAAGATATACAATCAATCAACAAATATATGAAGAAATGTTCAACATCTCTAACCATTAGAGAAATGCAAATCAAAAAGATTTCATCTCACCCCAGTCAGAATGGCAATTATCAAGAATACAAACAACAAGTGTTGGCAAGGATTTGGAGGAAAAGGCATACTCATACATTGCTGGTGGGAGTGCAAATTGGTGCAACCAATCTGGAAAGCAGTATGCAGATTCCTTAGAAAATCATTTGACCCAGCTATCCCACTCCTCAGTCTATACCCAAAGGACTTAAAAACAGCATACTACAGTGACATAGCCACTTTAGTGTTTATAGCAGTTCAATTCACAATAGCTAAGCTATGGAACCAACCTAGATGCCCTTCAATAGATGAATGGATAAAGAAACTGTAATATGTATACACAATGGAATATTACTCAGCATTAAAAGAGAATAAAATGGGCTGGGGCTATGGCTCAGTGATAGAGCACTTGCCTAGCATATGCAAGGCACTGGGTTCGAACCTTAACACCACATAACGATGAAACAAATAAAGGCATGCTGTTCATCTACAACTACAAAAAAATGTTTTTAAATAAAAAAAAAGAGAATAAAGTTATGGTATTTGCAGGTAAATGGATGGAGTTAGAGATCATCAATGCTAAGTGAAGTAAGCCAATCCCAAAGAACCAAAGGGCAAATGTTCTCTCTGATAAGTGGATGCTGACCCCTAATGTGGGAGGGGGCATGGGAAGAATGAGGAAACTTTGTTCAAAGGGGAAGGAAGAGGGGATGGGACATGAGGACAGGAAAGATGGTGGAATGAGATGGGCAGCAATGCCCTAGGTACATGTATGACTGCACATATGGTGTAACTCTATATTGTGTACAGCCAGAGAAATGAAAAGTTGTGCTCCATTTGTGTGCAATGAATCAAAATGCATTCTGCTGTCATGTATACCTAATTAGAATAAATTTTTTAAAAAAAGACACATGTATGTCTCCATGTGCATTTTGAAACCTCTTACATAAGAAGCATCAATTATATTTATAGAATCTGCACAATTAAATTCTTATGAAAGCTGAGGCATTCAAAATCAAAATAATGATTTCCAGGGGGGAAAAAATCCCTCTCTATTTGTTTTTGCTTTTATCTTCTGGAGCTGCATGATCCCTAATGGGAGCAATATAGTTCTTTCTGTACGCGGTTGGGTAAATTCTCAGTAATTGGAGAAGACCCACCTGGGATTTGAAGGTGAAAACTAGTAACATAAAAATACTACACCTGACTAGGTTAGGTGCCTCAAATTCCACTGCTCAGAGGAGGAGAAAGCGGTGGGGAGGGAGAGAGAGAGGGGGGCAGGAGGGAGGAAAGCATTTAACACAGAACACAGGAGAGAGAACCCTAGAGGGAAAGGTTCTGAGAAACCTAGAAAATCTTTCATTTTTCTCATGGTCCACCGCACTCACTTTGTGTGCCACGTGCAGAAAACTCTACTTGTGGCGGCGAAGGCAGCATTTCAAAGTACTGAAGGAAATGAAATTGGCGGGCCAGGTGCTGTCAGCTGGGAGCCCGGTGCGGTGGTGGAACACCCGCTAGGCGCCCCTTCCTCCCGCGCAGTCCGGCACGCACTCTGCAGGTTCCCCGCCCGCTGCTTGCGGCAGGCCAGGTGAGTTCTGCATCCCGCTCATCACTTTATTCCCGCCGCCTGGAGAGCCCCGACTGGCCCCGCCCGGCCCCGCCTCCCCGCGTGCCACTGCGGGGGCTGATAAATGGCTTCTGTGCCCCGCGCCCACGACTCGCTCGGGCATCTATTCTCTGCCCGCCCTCAGTCCGCTACGGTGGGACCTCCGCCCATGGAGGGGAACACATACCTGGAGCTCTACCTGGACCGGTGCGCCGCCCAGGTGAGCCTGGAAACGACTGTCCCAGGGTCAAGGCCCCCGCCCTACTGCTGAGCGCCCAGGCGGTATGCCAAGCGCTTATGCCTTGATTATCTATTTAAAAATTCATACGCCACCTTAAGAGGTGGGCTTAATTATCCACACGGTTCAGCTGAATGCTAGAAGCCTCGAAGAGGTGAAATAAGGTTGCCAACCAGAACTGGAATGTACTAGTGTGGAATCCAGAGCCATGTGCTGAGTCCCCAGTTAGACAATCTGGTCTCAATAGTGAAGAAAAACGCCCGGAGTTCCTTTTGCTTCCTGTAGACTTTTCTGGCTACCCTGAGGCAAAGGTAGATTCCTATTCCGGGCAGCACTGATGCTGTGCTTTAAGGTATGGCAGTCTTTGATGCCAAAGATAGGCTCAAAGTCTCCCAGAGGAGTGTTGCTTACAGGGTTTGCAAAAAACAAAAACTGTAGGCACCTGTGGCTTCTTTCGGTTAATTCTTGAGACAGGGTCTTGCTATGTTGCCTAAGCTGGCCCTGAATTCCTAGGCTCAAGTGAGGAAACCATGATGAGAAATTGGGCCCATTTGTCCCCACTTTTCTTAGGGTGGGAGTGGGGATGGAGAGAGATAGGGGCTAATTACATAATTCAAAATGAAATAGCAGTCAGAAATCTTGTTTCAAAAGAATAACTTAATGTTTCTAAGTTCTTTGAACAAGTCATCCCTGCCATCTGTTGGTCTTGTAATAGAGCAGTTCAATAGGATCCAGCTAGACATCGTATGTTAGTTGAGGGAGCTTGATCAACCAGAGGATGCAACATGATGCATGTGTGACCGTTCAGTTGTTCTGTAAGCAGGGCTCAAAAATCCAGATCCCAGGTCTGTGCCTTGTGTAAAGCAGGCGGCATGGATGTAGCAAGGTAACACATTTTTTCAAAAATAAAGCCCATGAATTTTACATCAGCTGCTGCCCTCAGCTGCACCCCATCCCCTCAGTTGCTTAGTAATGGTAATTAAACAGCTTTCTGGGCTGGAAACAGGATACATTGATTTAAACTATTCTTAACATTTCGACTTTAGTAACTTCTACTGTAAATTACATAACTAGAATAGTCTCTTATCTGTCTTTTGACTAGAAAAATACCACTGGGTTATTGGTGTTATTTCGAGAGTCTTGATTAGCAGTTAAGACTATATTTTCATATTTTCTAAATATGAATTTAAAATTCAGTTATTTAAGTCAACTGAAGGTTATAATTAACAAGTAGTACAGTGAATCTATTAAGTACCCTATTTTGACATGTTTGCTCAATTGTTCCTATTACAATATTGGATTTAAAGAGTGAAAACTTGGGTGTGGTGGTACATACTTGTAATTCCAGTGGCTTGTGAGGCTGAGACAGGAGGATCACAAATTCAAGGTCAGCCTAAGTAGCTTAGTGAGGCTCTAAGAAATTAGTGAGATCCTGTCTCAAAATAAAAAAGGGCTGGGGATGTAGCTTGGTGGTAAAACACCCCTGGGTTCAATCCCCAGTACCACCTCCTCAAAAAAAAAGGAAAAAAAATCACCTTTAATTCAAGTTTTAAAAACATTTTGTGATACATACTCTTTCTGTATTTTAAGATATACTTTCCTGTTATTGTTTTGTAATACATTTTTTTTTTTTTTGTATTGGGAATTGAATCTAGGGATGCTTTACCATTGAGTTATATCCTTAGCCCTTTTTTTAAAATTTTGGGACAGGGTCTAAATTGCAAGACCGGCCTTGAACTTGTAATTTTCCTGCCTCAGCTTCCCAAGTTGATGGGTTTGATGGAGCTGCCTGTAATACAATCTTTTTTTTTTTAATAATACCAGTTATTTTTTAAAAAATGTCTTTAGTTGTTGATGAACTTTTATTTTATTCATTTATTTATATATGGTGCTCAGAATTGAACCCAGTGCCTCACACATACTAGGCAAGCACTCTGCCACTGAGCCACAACCCCAGCCCCCTGTAATAGAATTTTAATGGTACTTTACAGAAAGAGGAAGGGTATGAATAGAAGCCATCTTGAACTGCCCCTTAGGCTGAACATATTACCTGCCTGTCACAGTGATATCCCTTTAGTGTGTAACATGCTGTTTTGTCTGTTTTGGGAACTGCCTAGGATGACCTTGCCCTACCCGGGTCTCCCCTGTTCAGCCCAGTTGTACCTTATGAGGGGTACCTACCTAATCTATCCAATCCAGAGACTGCATTTAGTTCACATCTTGAAGTCAGAGAAACATCCAGTGATTTCTCATCCGTGGATCTTAGCTTCCTACCAGATGAACTAACCCAAGAAAATAAAGACCAGACTGTCATTAGAAGCAAGCATGAAACTGAAGAAAATTGTAAAACTCAACAAAATAGATTGCCATTACCCAGCGAACAGCTGAGTGTAAAAAACAGCAGTTTATCAAATTCCCATTCACATCTGCACCCTGGTGGTGCTGACTCAGTCCAACTCTCTTCTGAGAAAACGACTGAAACCTTGCCTCTGTCATCTATAACTCCCATGACTCCAATGACCCCTCTTTCAGAATGTTCTGGAATTGTGCCTCAAATACAGTAAGTGTTTGTTTTTAAATTGATGCTTCTGGGTATGTATTTTATATTCCTGAATGTGATGATGACAATTTCAGAATGATAATGTATGGAAGAGAATTTCAGATTTCATTATTAATAATTTTCTAACGGATTATAGCCCTTAGTTTGGTTATCTATAAAATGAAGCACCAATTCTTGACTAAGGGGGGGTTAAGGATTAAGACATTTTTGAAAGATTGTGTTGTTTACACTAAAGCATGGCTGTTAAATTGTGGGAAGTTTTGGCTATGAAGATGTAAAATTGGATTGCAAATCATTTTGGAATTGTGGTTTGTTTTCAGGCATAGATCTAAAATTTAAAACTTTAGTGATGAAATGTTAGAAAAAGCTATTTACTACATCACTTTGGGATTGTACACTTTATTAGTGGCCATGTTACTATATATTTCACTTTGAGAAGAATTCTCCCCCTAGGAAGTTGCTATGGCATAACCTATGAAATGAGGGAGGTAATAAGCTGTTTCATTTTTATTCTTTATATTGGATATAATTTTCTAAGTTATTTCTTCAGGAATATAGTTTCCACTGTAAACCTGGCCTGTAGACTGGATCTGAAGAAAATAGCTCTGCATGCCAAAAATGCAGAATACAACCCAAAGGTGAGATTTCTGAGTATTCTTTCAACCAGTAGCTTCTCTTTTTAGATTTTCCTTTATATGACTATGATAACTCACTCCTTTAAAAAGACACTAATGAAAAACTTCTGTAACTCAAAAGGTTAACTATCTATTTTAAAGTTAAAAAAGATAATCTCTGGTGGTACATGCCTATAATCCCAGCTACTCTAGAGGCTGAGGCAAAAGGATCACAAGTTCAAGGCCAGGCTGGGCAATTTAATGAGACTGTCTCAAAATAAAAAGGGCTGGGGATGCAGCTCAGTGGTAGAGCACCATAAGTTCAATCACTATTATCGTAAAATCATCAGCATCCTCACATTCACTGTGGTGAAGTAGTAATTAAGTAGTTCCTAAAAACTAATCTTTTCTTTGGCATTCAAAAAATATTTTTCAGTCTCTTTTCAACTTTCTTAAAATGCCATTGTGTTTCTGGAAATACATTCTAAATGTTGTCTCATCTAGCTGACACTTGTTTTTTTTTTTTCCATTTACAATTTCTCTTATTTGAGAAAGCTAAATTAAAGCTCAAGCTTCTATTTGCTAATGTAAGAAATAAACTTGCCAAAGTTTATTAAACTGTATCCTTTGTGCCTTGCCAAGGGCAGGCATGCTTTTTTCAATGACCTGTTTACCTAAGGAAATTGGATTTGTTAAGCCCATCAACATTTACTGATTTTTTTTTTCCCAGGCTCTGTACTTAGGAGTACAAAGATAAGGATTACCTACCTGGTTCCTACTGAGAAAAAGTTAGCTGGCTTAGGTAGTGGAAGGTTTAGTCAAATGAAAAAGACCACATTAGTAGGAACCCAGAGTCCTTGCTACTATTTCTGGATTAATTTTCTTTTTGCTGTTGTAGTCTTGTTGCTGACATCCAAATTTAATGTTACCTAAGTCTTACCCAAATACAACATAGCTTTCCTTTTAGTTCGTGTTGCTGACTATGATAAGGAAACAGTGAGCTAGAATTCCTATGGCTGCAGCAATGATTAATCACGTGATGGAAAAATTGGCATCTTGCCTGCATTCCCTACCACCCTCAACCCTCCCCTCATTTCTTTTTGGAGGGCATGTAGCCTCTGTCATAACTTGTACTTGACTCCCAAAGAAATTCTTGCTTAGCATTTACACTACCTTAGAAATTTAGCAATATGAGCCGGGCGCAGTGGCACAAGCCTGTAATCCCAGCACTTAGGGAGGCTGAGACAGGAGAATCGCGAGGCGCTAAGCAACTCAGTGAGACCCTGTCTCTACATAAAACACAAAATAGGGCTGGGGATGTGGCTCAGTGGTCAAGTACCCCTGAGTTCAATCCCCAGTACCAAAAAAAAGTCAGCAATATGAATGGTAAGGCTATTTCATTTCAGTAAACACTTGAAAAACACTAATAGGACTTGATCAATTCTGTGTAGTGTTGACTCGGGTTTGTTTCACTATCTGGTAACACTTCAAATCTGAAATTGCCTGACCTTGAAATGGTCAATGATCATGTGGAGCAGCCCTAACCCCGTGTCTTGTATAGTACCAACTCCAACTCCAGTTTTATTCCCATTTATAGGGGGAGAGGAGAATTGGGAAAGAGTGTGTAGGGCCAGAGGACAGACAGGTCATTTAATGACACATCAATGCAGAGGACCAATAGGTCCTCAATTCTCAACTGTATCAGCCTCACCTGGAGGGTTTGCCAGCTTTAAGAACTATAGAAGGCAAGAACCTGAAAAAAGCAGCTTTTTCCTTCATCTTCAGCATACCTGTTATATATATTCTGTTCTGTATTTTGGTTACCTGGGTACTCTCTAAAGTCTTGACAAGCCTATAACATACTGTACTTGAACTTTTTCCAGAGTTCTTTGTGGAGGGGAGTACATTAATGTAACAGTCCAATTAGTTGTGGTTTTATATCCTAAACATATCATTTCCTGTGTAATGTTGGAAGTTAAGTAACCATTTAGTTTCCTTGTGCACTAAGGATAATGATGGACTTAGTCCTGTCATGAGGATTAATGAGAGAGAACCTGTGAAGTTCATAGCATGGAACCTGAAACATAATAGGCACCCAAATTTAGCTGTCACTACCTGTTTTTTTTTAAGTGTATTTTAGATTCTCAATCATTTTTATTAATGGCTAATAAACCATTGTTTGGTTTTTCCCATCCAATGTGTTTTTCCAAGATTGTGTTCTTATCCATCCCAGGTTTTCAACTGAGCTAGTACTAACTTCTAACAGGCTAATTCTCCTCTTGGTTCTGTGTATAGAGGTTTGCAGCAGTCATAATGAGGATCCGAGAGCCCAGGACAACAGCTCTCATCTTTAGCTCTGGAAAAATGGTCTGCACAGGAGCCAAAAGGTATGAAGAACCACTGTTATCAAACAACTTATAATGTAAAACAAGTATAGCATGAGTATAGTAAGCTGGGCTCAATATGTAGATCATTGATAGAGTGCCTGCCTAGCATGTACAATGCCTTGCGTATAGTGCGTGTGGGAAGCACATAGTGGGAGCAATATATTTTTTCTTTGCTGAATAGTTAACACCATGAAATGCCAAATTTTGAGTTAAAAGCACTCAGTCTAATAATACTGAGTTATGTCCCGCACATTACAGTCTGCCAGTTAAACCAAGTTAAGTGCCCTAGACTTAACTGGGCTATTACAATTTCTTCTTTTTTTTAAATTTTTTTTATTAGTTGTTGATGGACCTTTATTTAATTTATTTATATGCAGTGCTGAGAATCAAACCCAGTGCCTCACACATGCTAGGCAAGTGCTCTGCCACAGAGCCACAACCCCAGCCCCTACAATTTATTCTTAAGAAACAAACAAACAAAGCTATAGGGGTTGGGGCTGTGGTTGTGGCTCAGTGGCAGAGTGCTTGCCTAGCATAGGTGAAGCACTGGGTTTGATCCTTAGCACCGCATACAAAAATAAGCAAATAAAATAAAGGCATACTGTCCATCTACAACTACAAAATATTTTTTAAAAAACTATAGTAATGACAAACCATATTATAATCCTGGAAAAATCATCACTGTGGACTTCTCTCATTGTGGATAAATGGGTAGAACTTTCTAAATGGACATTTCTTGAGCATTAGCTCAGGAGGCATCTCTGATAAGGCTTCTTTCTGGTTGTCCTGCAGAAGAAGCTCCAGGCTGATATATATTCTTTCACCATAAAGCTAGTGAAAGGGCTCCTTTTCCCTATAGGTGCTGGAAGATGCATAGGAAGTTGCCTTCCTGGAAGGTTGTACCAATTTCTCCTCACTTAAAGATGTGCCAAACATTGGTTTTCTCCTATGAATGCTGGTTATAAATATTTAAATATATTTGTTAAATTGATGGACAAAAAGTTATATTTTAATATACATTTACTTGATTTACTAGTTAGATTAAATATCATTTCATGTTAAATTACTTAGCATGTATTTTGACCAATATTCTACCATATTTGTCTTTTGTTAATAGCTTATTTTTTGTACTTGGGATTTATCCAAGGGGTGTTGTACTACTGAGCTATATCGCCAGTCTTTATTTTAAAGTTTAAGACAGAGTCTTAAGTTGCTGAGCCTGGCCTTGAATTTGTGAATTTGCCACCTGAGTTGCTGGGATTATTGATGTGTGCCATTGCGCCTGACTTTTTGTTAATAGCTTCTTATATTTAAGTTTTCATTATATACATTTTTCTCAGATTACTTTTGTGTTTTATGTTAATTTTTTAAGTGCCATTAAAATTTGGGGGTATATAGTTTATCCAAATTTTCTGGTTTGTTTGGTTTCATACTTGGGAAAGCATTCCCCTGCACAACATTATATAAAGATTTCCATAAGCCAGGCGCGGTGGCACATGCCTGTAATCCCAGCACTTAGGGAGGCTGAGACAGGAGAATTGCGAGTTCAAAGCCAGCCTCAGCAAAAGTGAGGTGCTAATCAACTCAGTGAGACCCTGTCTCTACATAAAACACAAAATAGGGCTGGGGATGTGGCTCAGTGGTTGAGTATCCCTGAGTTCAATCCCAGTACCAAAAAAAAAAAAGATTTCCATAATTTATTTTTTTCTTTTCAGGTCCTGCTTTGTACTGGGGAAAGGATAGTTGACATTTTGATTTCCCTAGAGCTTTCTCTAAATGATGGGAATATTCTGTATCTGCTGTCCAGCAGAGTAACCACTCATCACATGTGGCTGTTGAGCCCTAGACATACAGCTAATGCAACTGTGGGACTGAATTTTTAACTTAAATTCATCAGATGAACCAGATCAAGAATTTTGTCAATATAAAATGACTTTTCAAACCATTAGTCAGTGCCCATATACATTCTGACTCCATTTTCCCCCTACCTGTTTTTATATTTTAAATTGTTTACACGTATTTGAATAAACTTCTGGACTTCAATTGATCTATGAATCCCTAGTCCCAGAAATATCATTTAAAAATTTTACTGGATATTTATGCAAGAGATTTGAAGGGTGTTCATTTTCAGCACTATTTAAAACAGGGGAAATCAAATTAAAAATCTGATGTTTTGATTTAAAGTCAAAGTAAATTGCATTAGCTGTATACATGTATATTGAGTTGGAAGGATGGTCACATGTTATATTGGACTGGTTGGGGAGCAGGCAACTAAATTGTAGGTTCATTATCCAACTTTCATTGTAAGATATGCTCATATTTACACATTCATGAATCCTTTCTGAATTTGGTTTCTAAAATCTGAGGTAAAAGCTTGTATAGCGAGTTCAGATAGAGATATTTGTTATCCAAATCTTTTTGGGTTCTTGAGTTTTGGATAGTGAGTTGTCAGGATTTGGTTAGTAAAAAATACCAATGGTGCAAAAAATTTGTCTAAACCTGTTTAGTTATAATAGCAAGAGTGAAGAACACCATGTTTGCTTGTGAAGAATGCAAATGGTAATTAACATATTACCATTGGTGAGATTTCAGGGATTTAAACAAATTTTCTAATGTTTGTACAATGCATGTATATGTAGACTTTCAACTGTTATTTGAATGGGAATTTTTGTTGTACTGGGGAGCAACTCGGGCACTAACCACTGAGCAACATCCCTAATCCCTTTTAATGTTTTGAGACGGGGTCTAAGTTGCTTAGAGCCTCACTAAGTTGCTGAGGTTGGCCTCAAACTTGCAATCCTCCTGCCACAGCCTCTTGAGTTACGGGGATTACAGGCATGTTCTACCATGCCCAGTGTCAATAGGAATTTCTATGTGATAGTCACATCTGGTATCTCAAATTACAGAACTATGTTAATTCTTGTAATTTGAATACATTAACATGAGAAAGGTAATGGGTCAGTTAGGCAAAATGTAATTTTTCAAAATGGAAGTTAATTTTACTACTAGCTGGAGGACATGGTCTTGCTAAGGACATTTCAGGAGTTAGAGGTGGATAAGAAAGTCTGAGCAAAAATGGGCAGGTTTAAATGTATTGACATTTTTAGCATTTTATTCCGTAAAGACCCAAGTCTGTACCACTCAATTGGCACATAAGCTTTTTCTCCTTCTGGATTTGGGTTTTTTGGGGGAGGTTTTTTTTTTGTATTTTGTACTTATTTTTGTCATTGTTCACCCATAAATGGTGCACAGCATAAATTTTAGACCAGATGGTGGTTCTCAAACTTTGAGCATCAGAAGCACCTAAAGGGCTTATTAATACCAGTATTAATAAGTATTATAAGTATTAATAAGCTGGTCCCCACTGCAGAGTGTCTGCATGTCTGAGGTGGAACCAGGGACTTGGCCTTTCCAACAAGTTTTCAGGTGCTGCTGCTGATGTGAGGACACACATTGAAAACCAGTAGAATAGTTAATTTTATCAAATAACACAAGTAGAAGTACCTTATGGGACAGAGAATTCAAACAATTCATGGTTCAGTTGAACAACTACATTGTATCAGACTTTTGACAAGATACTAGGAACAGAATTATGGAAGGTAGGCCCTTCTGACAGCCTCCAGTTACATAGCATACACTGAAAGTTAAACTTGGTACAAAGAGCAAAAATAAGAATGATGTAAATATAGCACAAATACTAAAGGGGACATGGTGTCAAGATGTCTTTAATTATATTTGTCCTTCCCCAGTGAAGAGCAATCTCGATTAGCAGCAAGAAAGTATGCTCGTGTGGTGCAGAAGCTTGGGTTCCCTGCCAGGTTCCTCGATTTTAAAATTCAGAATATGGTTGGAAGCTGTGATGTGAGATTTTCCATCAGGCTGGAAGGTTTGGTGCTAACCCATCAGCAGTTCAGTAGGTAAGACCTGACAATTATAGAGTTTAATTTTGCATTTACTAAGATATTGAGATTTTATAATGGGCTGCTTGTGTACAGTGTTTTAGTTTGTTTTTGGTGCCAGGGATTGAACCCAGGGTACTTAACCACTGAGCCACATCCCCGGCCTTTGTTTTGTTTTTGGTACAGGGTCTCACTAAGTTGCTCAGAGCCTCGCTAAGTTGCTAAGGCTGGCTTTGAGCTTGCAATCCTCCCCCCTCAGCCTCCTAAGCTGCTGGAATTACGGGTGTCCACCACCACACTTTGATTTTGTCCTAAAAAGCTCACAGGTGATGCCAGTGTTGCTGATCAGAGGCCCTTGTGTTGAGACCAACTGATTGACAGCCTTCAAAAACAGGCACACATGACTTTGATGATGGAGACAGCAAGAAATGAAGGGGTGTAATATGGGTTAGGCAAGTAGGAAGAGGCTGACAGCTGGTGAAGGGAGAAAGGGGTGGAGAGAAAAAGGAAAAAAATGGTTGTAGCATATTCTACAAAAAGCAATCATACCTAGTTGTCTGTTTTCTTGGGGATAGCTCTTTTGGTGACTACAGCTGTAGCCTCCATCACAATGTTGTCTTTACTGTATTCTACTCCCCAGGAAGTCTCCAGCCTTCGTGTCTTCTTCAAACCTAATTTTGTTTGAACAGCCACTTTTTTTCTCCCTGACCCTATCTGCTTTGGCCCTCAGAGTAATGCTAGAGTTTGACAGACCAATGCCAAATCCCTCTACTCCTTAGGCTAGGCACCTGGGCCAAGGCATCTGACCTGGCTTAGAATCACAAATGCTTTTCAATGTCTAGATCAAGCTTGAAGTTAAGTCCTTTCATTCCAACGCCTTTTCATTGCCAGTAAGCAGTCACTCTGTTTAATAGAGTGGATGGAAATAGTGGAAGTCATGCTTTTCTTAACCTTTGTTAGTTTTCCTTTTAGACATGATCTCAACAGAAGTTAAAAATTGCTGAGTTTTTGTATTGTAGTTCATTCTGAGATTTAGCTTTTATGATATGCATTGGGCAGTGTTGATCATTTTTTTAATGTATGTGCATTGATCACTTATGGTACATACCATCTTACAAAAAAGAAGCTACTTCCCTTTCCCATGCAAAATATACTGCCTTTTTAGTTTTTTTTGTTGTTTTTTTTTTTTTTAGTACTGGGGACTGAACTCAAGGGTACTCAATCACTGAGCCACATCCCCAGCCCTATTTTGTATTTTCTTTTAATTTAGAGACAGGGTCTTTCTGAGTTGCTTAGCGTGTCACCATTGCTGAGGCTGGCTTTGAACTCGTGATTCTCCTGTCTCAGCCTCCCAAAGTGCTAGGATTACAGGTGTGCGTTATCACGCCTGGCTTAGGTATCCCTTTTCATTCTTTAATCTTGGGATAATTTATAGAGTCAAGTAACCCTGTAATATTGTTTGGGTCCCCATGAGATGGGCAAGAGGAAACCAACCCAGGACCTCTTGCATGCTAGGCAAATGGTGTACCATGAGCTGACCTTGAACTTGTAATCTTTCTGCCTCAGTTTCTCCCAAGCAATTGAGATTATAGGTGTATACCATAATTTCAATTTTAAGAGTATCTCAAAACTTGGCCATCTTATTTTGCAGACTCTCAACTCATGGTCCTCCAGACAACTTTTCTCAGAAACAACTTTTGCTGGACACATGAGGGAGCTCTGCCTGAACTCTAAGGTGCATGTCTATGTTGGACTTTGCACTCCCCTTTGTGGCCATTTAGGGATCTAAAATGATGTGCAATTCCTTCTGTTTCCTTTCATTTCTTTTTTTGCCAAAAATGTCTTTGTAGAACAGATTTAAGTCTAGAGTTAAAGTGTCCCTTGTCAGTGGTTCTACCTCCTAAAAGGTAAAATTGCCAGAGGGCAATATGAGAATTCATCAGAGGCATGGCTACTTGAAGTAAAACCATCCTAGTCCTATGTTCCTTCTGGGCTGGTTGTATAATCTTAACCATGTTTTTTAATTTGGCCAAGAAGTTTGCTTTGTATTCCTGTAACTTTCTGGTGCCATTCTTGCCTCCACCAGATGCTCTCCATCTGGCCCTCATTCTTAGTTTGTCAATTATAACTACAATGTGTGTATTCTTGACATTGGGAGGCTTAAAAACACCTGTTTCTCAGTAGAGAAGTCTATCATTGCTTATAGATCTGTGAGGAAACATAGCACACATCAGTTAGCATTATCATCTTTACCTTATGTTAAAACAGCAAGTTTAATTCCCAGGTCTGCAAATTTGTATATTGGCATTTAATACAAGTATTTCCTTTTTGATGAACACCTTCTCTTTTGATCTTCTATGCCATAATTCATAGTTTTATGTGAGAATTTCCCTTCTTTTCAGTTGATTCAAAGACATCCTCATAATACTGGTTAAATGAATACAATCTAGGTGACTGCTATGTAGCAGATGCTAGGATAATGCTGGCAAGTAATACAGCCATAGTCCCTTGCCCACACAGAGCTGACTGTCTTAAAGACAAGTCAGAGTAATTCATATGATAACTATAAAGTTAAGGCCCCCCAGAGTGCTGTGGAACCTTGAATAGGACATTTAACGTAACCAAGTGGTAGAAGTTAAGGAATACTTCTGGGGGATGAGACTTGAAAAATGATTCAGTTGGGTCAGCCAAGAAATTGGCAGGAGTTTGATATTCTCAGTCTTTATGGACTATTCTCTAAACCCAAACTACTCCTCTTCTCCGCTTTAACCCTTATTTATTTGCAGAGCAGGCATTGAACATGCTGCTCTACCACTCAACTACATCCCCAGCTCTCTTATAGAATGAACAGAATAAGGTAAATCTTTAATCAGGAGTTCATTATGCTAGTTACCTTACAACCATGATTTTTTTTTTTAATATTTATTTATTTATTTATTAGTTTTAGGTGGACACAATAGCTTTATTTTATTTTTATGTGGTGCTGAGGATCGAACCCAGTGCCTCACGCGTGCTAGGCGAGCACGCTACCACTGCGCCACAATCCCAGCCCTACAACCATGATTTTGAAGGGAAATGCAGTTCACTATTTACATACTAAGGTCTTGCTTACTCTTTTTTTTCCCCCCTCAGAGTCCTAAGATTCAGTTGGAAGATGAGATGAAAACCTTCCATCTCCCCAGCCTTCATCTTCTTGGCCTGGACCTCAAAGCTCTGACGGGGTTTTAAGGACTGAGCTAGTATCATGTTCTCTTGAGGACCAGGAAGTAGACAGTGGGTGGGAATCTTGACAGGTTTTCTGCAGTAAGGCAGAGTTGTGCTCCAGGAGGAAAGGTCCGCCATGGCGACCTTTGTGCCCTCCCTACACAAGGCTCACATCACATTGTGATACAACTTTCTGGTGCTAATATGAGGCTTCACATCTGTTATGAATTCTATTTAATGGAGCTTTTCCATGTGGTCTGGATTTACCCTTTAAATGAAAAGATTCATGTACATTATCTTCAGATTTCTTCTTTCTATTCTCGATTAGCCATTGTTTTGAGAATAGCTTTACTTTATCACCCTTCTCTTAACCTCCTGACTTCCTTATGGGCAGCTTCTCAACCCCTTTAAGGAATATGTCCTGTTTGAACTAGGATATAGAGAGGCATTTTTTAAGCCCTATCATCTTTTGCCCCATGGAAGCCAGATTCCATTTGGTAGTAAATATGAATGAGTTACTATTAATAGGAACAAATTCTGAATTTTAAAATCTCAGGATAGTTTAGTTATCTTCATATATTGTCCAAAGAAAAATCACTGGTCTAGAAATTTTTAGGTCCTATCTGGGCTAAAAAATACTAAAACTTTTCATTATTGGGAACTTAGAAAATCCAGAAAATCGTATTCATGTACAGGCTTTTGTTGAAAGGTGGAGAACATTTAACCAACAAAGCCTTAATACATGAAATCTGATGCCCTAAGTTATCTCAATTTCTAATAACCTAGGCTGACTTGCAAATGAAAAAAAAATATAACCAAAAATACTGTTCTTGACTGCCAGAAGTGTCTATACTGAGGATTGGATTATAGCTCAGTGGTTGTGTTTGCCTAGCATGCCCAAAAGCCCTGGTTTGATCCCCAGTACTGTATACCAAAAAAAAAAAAAAAAAGTCTGTTCTCAGATACTGCTTTTATCAAGATAACCAAAAGTGCTTTTTTCTTTTCTTTTTGGCTTTTAAAATAGCACTTATTTACAACTGCTTTAACATACTGGGTCTTGATGTTTGTGGAAAATAGCTGAATAGTGCTATTTTTAACGTTTTCCTTTTTTGTCTCAATAGTTATGAACCTGAACTGTTTCCTGGCCTTATTTATAGAATGGTAAAACCACGAATTGTGTTGCTTATCTTTGTATCTGGGAAAGTTGTGTTGACAGGTAAGTTCTAAACTTATTTTCTGACTTTCATAAAATTCAATAGCTATGTGTATGCTTTGCCTTTCCTTTTTAAATAGCTTTGTTCCCTATAAAGTAATTCTTCCTACTATAGAATATTGGTAAAATGAGATTTAAAAAGTAATATAACATCACCTGTTGGCTCCAATTCCTAAAACAATATGGCTTTTTTTCATGTGTGTCATTTTGGGGTGTATGTGTATACACATATTTATATATATTTTCATCTCTACATGCAGTCCCTTTTATTAGCCTTTTACTATTTATAGCTTAACTTGTTGCATACTTACGATGGCTTTTAATGGCTGCACAATGTTCTAAGACAGATCAGCAAACCTTTTCTGTAAGGGATCAAATACTAAATATTTAGGTTTTGTGGGCCATGGAGTCTCTGTTGGAATTACTGAACTCTGTCATTGTAGTACAAAAGCAGCTATGGAAATCACATAGAAGAATGGGCTGGTAATGTGAATTACATAGAATTTATGTCTAGGCGAGTACTGTGCCCCTGAGCTACATCTCCAATCATCTTTATTTTTAATTTTTTAGTTGTAAGTGGACAGAATATCCTTATTTTTATGTGGTGCTGATGATCGAACCCAGTGCCTCATGCGTGCTAGGTGAGCAAGCTACCACTGCACCATAACCCCAGCCCCTCCAGTCATCTTTTGAGACAGAATATAACTAAGTTGCCCAGGCTGGCCTCAAACTTACAACTGTTCTGCCTCAGCCTCCCAAGTAGCTGAGATTACAAGTGTGGGCCACTGTACCCAGCTTCTCCTTAAAAAACATAACTATCAGAGCTGGGATTGTGGCTCAGCGATAGAGCGCTTGCCTTGCATGCGTGGGGCCCTGGGTTGGATCCTCAGCACCACGTACAAAGCAATAAAATAAAAAAAAAATTGTGTCCATCTACAACTAAAAAAATATTAAAAAAAAAAAACATAACCATCATTTTTTTTTTTTTGGTACTGGAGATTGAACTCAGGGGCACTTGGCCACTGAGCCACATCCCCAGCCCTACTTTGTGTTTTATGTAGAGACAGGGTCTCACTGAGTTGCGTAGCGCCTTGCCATTGCTGAGGCTGGCTTTGAACTCATGATTCTCCTGTGTCAGCCTCCCAAAGTGCTGGGATTACAGGCGTGCACCACCATGCCTGGCTATAACCATCATTCTTGACTCAGAGTAACAAAAATAGAGGGCTGACTTTGGCCAGCAGGCTACATTTCCTGACCCCTATTCTAGCAAGTTATTGAATCAACCTTATTCTCATATTGTTGGGTACTTGAATGCTCCTTTTTTGTTTACCTATAAGTGGCACAAACATTTGGTTATTTTATTGTGTGTAGAATTATTAGTGTGGACATTCAGAAATGGAACTTTTAAGCTGCTTTCAAGGTTCTTAGTAGGAATTGCCAAATTCTTTTAAAGGGATACAATAGTTTTCCTATATCATAAGTTCCTTCCAGCAATGTGTCTAAATATCTTTTGCCAAGCCCTCAGTAGCATAAAAATAGTAGAAAACTTTTTAAATTATGTAAGTGAAATGATTTTACTACTTTAACATTACCAATAATCAGTGATGGAAATTGATTACTTTTCAACATAGCCAATAAGTAGCATTTTCTCTTGTAAATAGTGTGTACGTAACTTACCCTTTTGACAAATTTTAGCTTTTTCCTCCCTTGAGGTTTGCATTAATATAACAATCTTAAAGATAATTTGTGACTTTATTCCATTGATTTATTATTTTTTGGTATTGGGGATTTAACTTGGATGCTGTACCACTGAACATCCCCAGTCCCCCTTTAATTTTTTGAGACAGGGCCTCATTAAATTGCTGAGGTTGAGCTGGGCATGGTAGTGCATGCCTGTAATCCCAGCACTTTGGGAGGCTGAGACAGGAGAATCGTGAGTTCAAAGCCAGCCTCAGCAAAAGTGAGGTGCTAATCAACTCAGTGAGACCCTGTCTCTACATAAAACACAAAATAGGGCTGGGGATGTGGCTTAGTGGTCAGGTGCCCCTGAGTTCAATCCCTAGTACACCTCCACCTCCCCAAAAACAAAACAAAACTGAAGAGCCCAATTTAGGGTAAGTAAACATCCAGAGAAAGAGACCAAGGTAGTCTCTTTGTAGCCTTGCCTCTAAGTAGAAGCTAGGGTGCTTGGGTAGGGTGCTCAACAGTCCTAGAGGCTCACACATGGCCTCAAACACGAAGGCAAGATTGGGTCTCTGCACAGGTGTTTTGAAAGCATGGTCCTGACAACAAATATTTTGCCTAGAAAATGGTCAAGTGTTGAATTTAGATTCACTTTGAGATTGCAGAAAATGATTCCCAGCCTTTCCCTAGAATTGTAAAACACCACTGTGCATAGTACAAATGTGTGTCTACTTGAAACCACTGTATCGCATGCCATTTGCAAGGCCTTAGAATTTTGTTGTTACTGGGGGGCTTAACCCAGGGGTGCTTTTGCCACTGAGCTACATCCCCAATGCTTTTTTGGGGGGGGTACTGGGGATTGAACTCAGGGGCACTCGACCACTGAGCCACATCCCCAGCCCTATTTTGTGTTTTATGTAGAGACAGGGTCTCACTGAGTTGCTTAGCACCTCGCCGTTGCTGAGGCTGGCTTTGAACTCGCGATTCTCCTGTCTCAGCCTCCCAAAGTACAGGGATTACTTTGCACCACCGCGTCCGGCTCCCAATACTTTTTTATTGAGACAGGACACTGGGTCTCATTAAGTTGTTTAGGGCCTCATTAAATTGCCAAGGTTGGCCTCAAACTTGTGATTCTCCTCTCAGCTCCAGAGTTGCTGGGATTACAGGAGTGTGCCACAGCACCTGGCTTAGACAATAATTACCCCATGTAAAATTTTTACTTCCAAGGTGCCAAAGCTGCAGCCACCATGTCCTACCCTACATCTGTTGTTCTAATAAAAAGTGAGCAGAGGACAAAAAGGCCCTGCTCTCCTTCTTGGTCATCATCCTGGTATTGCAGATAGCAGTGATAACTGGGATGAGATCACATTATTTCCCCAGGTTTGCTCTCATCTTCTGTGGCCGACGTGACATTAAGGACCTAGGTTTCTCCTCGGACTACAGAAAAATTAATAGCCTCACCAAGTGCTGGAGTAATAGACACCAAACAGCAAATAAATCAACTCTCACTTCTGAGATCAGGTGTAATAATTGGTGTTAAGCACCCATGCCAGCACTGTGCTAGGAACTTTTACATGGCGTCTAGTTATCTCTGAGGTTGAACTTTATACCTGTTTTCTCTCCTGTAAAATGGAGACCCTGGAAAAATTTAGTAACTTCAACAATGTCAAACAGCTTTGCAAGCTGTAGCACAGTAGGAACACAAGCAGCCAGCTTCAGTGCCTACCATTTTCACATATTGCCCTGTCTCCCAGCTCTTTAGATATCTGTGATAACACCTGTGTGGTCTCCTGTGTGCCTCTTTCCTAATTTTTGTTAGCTGAAGGAATGATAAATACTTAGTGGTGAGAGGGAGCAGGTGTAATGGCCAAGAGGTACTCTGGAGACCAACTGTCCATTTTGCATCCAGGCTCTACCACTTATCAGCCACATGACCAGATGAATTGAAGTTCTCCACTTTGGTTTTTATACATGTAATGCAGGTAACCATAGAAAATCTCTCCTAAGTGTTAACAGGAAGCAGAAACCAGTTTCTCACACATGGTATAAACATTAGCTGTTAGTATCTTTGATAATCCTAGCTGGGTGTGGTTGTGCACACCTATGATCCCAATGGCTTGGGAGGCTGAGGCAGGAGGATCATAAGCTCAAAGCCATCCTCAGCAACTTAGTGAGGGCCTAAAGCAACTTGGCAAGACCCTGTTTCAAAAACATCAAATTAAAAAAAAAAAGACCCTGTCTCAAAATAAAAAGGTCTAGGGATGTGGTTCAGCCCCCCTAGGTTCAATCCCTGGCACAAAAAACAACCTTACTCTCATGGTTGTTTCTATAACATTGAAAAAGACTGGAATTAGCTACAATGCCTTGCCCTGATGGGAACAGGAAGTCTGAAGAGGATTTAGTAAAATGCTTCACATTTACTTATTTCTCTCCAAAATAAAGCACTAAGAATCTGGGTCACTGTTACTGAGGGTCAGCCTCAATCAGCTCAGTGGTTCTCGGAAAATAGGTCAGAACAGCAAGAAAAGGGCAGGGCTGATGAGTGAATGGGCCAGAGGGAACAGAGCATCTCTGTCGATCATACTAGGAAATAACCAACAATTACGTTGGTATGTACTGTACAATGAATACTTTGAGGGACTTAGTACTACATTTTAAAAAAACTTGTAAGATTTGGACTTGTGTGCACACAAATATGTCATCACTTGGGGAAAAATAAGGTAGATAGTTGTATTTTTGGTAAGAATCGCATTGGGAAGTCCAAGCAGTATTGGAGATTGATAATTGGGCTGGCTAAGATGTGCTTGCAATCCTTATTGACAAATGACATACTTATTTTGGGGTGCCTACCAGGTACTTGTACTGTTAGGTGCTAAGGATGCAGCTTAGTCTGGCAGGAACCCAGCCCTGATAAAGGAGACATACAAATTATGTGATAGTGGCTTTTAGCAAGTGATAAGCCATATGTACTTGGACCAGCTTTCCCAGCTTCCCTTATCTTGAAGTATATTCAAAGACAAAAGAAAAGTTTAAGGTTTATAAAATGTCCTGGCTTCCAAAGGACTTCCCATAAACAATAGATCACATAACCCTTATCACAACTCTATGATAAGGCCTATTGTGCTTATTTTATAGGTAAAGAAACTAAAACTCAGAGGTTAAATAATTTGCCTGTTATGTCAAAGCTAGTAGAGCTGACATTTGAGCCCTTACTTGATTTCAAAGCAAGTCCTTTTTTCAGTGTACCAGGCCATAGAATCTCCTTGCCACTTTAGTCACCAAGGTTAGGAATAGTGTTTATTCCCCCACAGTGGCAGCATTACTGCCACAGAAAAACGATGGTATCATTTGCTTAAAAGGCAAGGGTCATGTAATTAGTCTGGTGCTACAAATTGAGGGTTTGATTTGATTTGAATGGGCCTATTGAACAAATTAAAGTTCCCTTAAATTTTGATGCCAGTATTTCAATGAGGAAATGTTTGACTAAAATGTTTGACTAGGGCTTGTAATGTAGCACAGTGGTGAAGCACTTAGGATGTGTCAGGCTGGGATTTGATCCCCAGAAACCTCCCTTCCTCCTCGCCCAAAAACTTTAAACTGGGCTGGAGTCATAGTTCTGTGGTAGAACATGGCAGCCTTAACATGCCCAAGACTCTGGGTTTCATCCTTAACACCCCTCCCCCTAAAACTTGACTAAATTAAGTAAATCCCCTCAATTAACACCCAGTTACCAGTAGTAGAGATGCTTAATTGATCTGTGGTGTAAGGGAAGGAACACTAATACATGACCTCTTCTCCCACAGCTGCTATTTTATGATTTAGATAATTTCGATTTCTCACCCATTTCCCCAATCTATAAAACGAAGAAATTGTACAAAGACACTTTTCTATGCTGTAAAATAATGACCACTCCAGTGTCCATTCCCTTTTGGTGATGGGTATTTTCTGGTTCTCAGGATATTCCAGATGGTATGTTCTTTGTGCTTGAATGTTATGCTCTCAGGCATGGTTTAAAAAAAAAAAAAAGTTATGAAAAAAGTACATCATTATTTGAATTGCTGCACATGAACACATTTCTCAATGAAATGTACAAAGGAGAGCTTTGGTTTCAGATCTTATTGGTGGGCAGACATGTGGTAGGTGTGCCGTACCCATTCTTCACTCTACATTAAGAAGTTTGTTCCAGACAAACATGTGCAAAACACCAGAGGTAAGAGGTTCTTTTCTTGGGGGAGCGGGTACTGGGGATTGAACTCAGGGGTACTCAACCACTGAGCCACATCCCAGCCCTATTTTATATTTTATTTATAGACAGGGTCTCACTGAGTTGCTTAACACCTCGCTTTTGCTGAGGCTGGCTTTGAACTCACCATCCTCCTGCCTCAGCCTCCTGAGCCGCTGGGATTACAGGCATGTGCCACCACGCCCTGCACAACAGGATCTTTTACAGTAATCTTTTACTTCTACCCCAATTCACTGTCTTAGTTTCTAAAGACACTGGTTTTATAAAAACCAAACTTTAGTACTGAAACTAAAATCAGCTGAGTCTTAATTTGCTACAGAGGTACAGAGCTTATCTCTCTGCCCTCCCTACCCATATCTTTCAAGGTGGAGACACAAATAGTAAACTCCTTGGCAGTAAATAAGTAACTTTTTGCCCTTGCCTCTCAAAAAAACAAACTTAAGCTTATGTGAACTTTGATTCTTTAATCTTAAAAAATTTGAGGTGGAAGACTGAGACAGGAGAATTGAGTTCAAAGCCAGCCTCAGCAATGCGAGGCACTAAGCAACTCAGTGAGACCCTGTCTCTAAATTTAAAAAAAAAAATAGGGCTGGGGATGTGGCTCAGTGGTTGAGTGCCCCTGAGTTCAATCCACAGTACCAAAAAAAAAAAAAAATTGAGGTGGAATTCACATAACAAATGTAACCACTTTAAAGTCAACAGTTCAGTGGCATTTCACATATTCACAAAGTTGTACAATGCAAATATACCAGCACCTCTATATAGTTCTAAAACATTTCCATTCTTCCCAAAATCCTGTGTCATTTTTTCCCCCCATTCACCCCTCCCGGGGCTTTTCCTCCCCCAGCAACCACCCGTCTCTGTTGTCTCCATGGATTTACCTACCTTGGATATTTCATATAGAAGTAATCAGATGTCCTTTTGGGTCTGGATTTATTTAGAGGCTCATCCATGTTGTACCACGTGTCAGTACTTCATTCCTTTTTATAGCTAATGTTCTATTATATGTATGTACTACAAATTTTTATCCATTCATGTATTGATAGGCATTTAGGTTGTTTCCAACCTTTTGATTATTGTGAATAGTGTTGCAGTGAAAGTTTCAGTTTTATGGGGGTATTTAGCCAGGAGTAGAACTGCTGAATCATGTGGTAAGTCTTGTCTTTTTTTTTTTTTTTTAAAGTACTGAGGATTGAATCCAGGGGTGCTTTACCACTGAGCTACATCCCCAGCCTTTGTTATTTTTAAACTTTGAGACAGGCTTTCACTGAGTTGCTGAGGCTAGTCTGGAAATTGATATCCTCTTGCCTCAGCCTTCCAAGTGCTGGGATTATAGGAATGTGCCACCACACCTAATTTCTTGAACCACCCAACTCTTTCCCACTGGAGCTGAACAGTTTTGCACTCCCACCAGCAACATACCAGAGTACTAATTCTCCACATTCTTGCAATCACTTTTTTTTTTTTTTTAAGAAAAATATCTCATCCTTGATTCTGAATCCTGACTGCTGTCTGCTTCTCATGTCTATTGGCGCTCCTTTTTGGAATTCTCTCATCAGTACTATACACCAGAAAACTTATCAGATTTTCTCTTATGAAGCTGCCTCCTCTCCAACTTTATAGCTTTTAAGGAAGAGTAGTACCAATTTGAGCTATTTTTCATTTCTCCTCATGCTAAGTTTTTGTTCCTTTCATTAACTACCTTTCTTCTGGCTTCCTGCCCACAAAAATGTCAGAAGTTTCCTGATTAGATGAAGCCCTATATAGACATAAGAAGTGCCATCATGACAGTACAATGTGTGCACATACTTTTGAAGGTGGATGGGAGGTGGTGAGAGGTGAGTAGGGACATTACTTCTCAAGGGTGAAAACTAATTCATGTTTTTATCCCTGTAACTTCTAGGCAGTGATAATCAAAGATCCCTTGAAAGCTAAGACTAATGATAATGGTACAAATTTTCCAATTCCTTCCCCTACACTGAAAACTAACACTCTGTAACAGCTCCACTTTGTTTAAATCTATTAGTCAAATTAGGGAATCAAGATGTTAACTAGAGATGAATGGATCAAAGGCAGTGTCATAAGTGGTGAAGAAGTCACTCTGGGGTTGTGTGTGGCCAAAGATGACATCCACATAGTGGAAGAGATTTCTGAGAGACTTCATATGAAAAGTACCTGGAGATAACACAATGAAATTTTAATGTTAAGAAAATTTTGGTATTTTTTACATTAAAGATTATATGAACTTGGTTTTCTTTGTAGGTGCCAAAGAACGTTCTGAGATCTATGAAGCATTTGAAAACATCTATCCTATTCTAAAAGGTTTTAAAAAAGCCTGAGTCTGTTATTCGACATTATACTGATTGGAATATGTGCATAAGTCTAGCATTGCAACAGCTGAATTCTTGCACCTTTAATTGTAGATGTTCGAGTACATTTTGGCTTATCACAGGGTGGTTGATTCTATGTGAGTAACCATGCCCAAGAAATGAAGAAAATTTCTTGCTCAAAATGACTCTTGCATCTTATTTTTAAAATTGAATAAGCAAACTGATATCAGATTTTAAGAGATTTAGGGCCTTATTAGAATGAGAGTATAGCATCATTAATATTCAATTTCTGCTTTTGTTAAATATGTAGTACATTAGCATGTGGTCTCTGAATATGTAGCAATATGTATAGAAATTGCAAATAACTGCATAAACTAGATACCTGTAATATCATTTAGCAGTAATACCTTCAGTTACTGGTGACAAGTTCTTCCTCACATGTTAAAGTTTGAACATTAGAGAAGCATGCCAAGGCAAGCATTTAAGCAGGGTTTATTTAAAAAGGGCTAACACAGACTTCTCCCTGGAGGCAGTAGAGGTCCCACAGCTGATATCCTGGTATCCCAAGAAGTGAAGGTATTTTGCCTTTTTATATATCTTGGGTTTCCTTTGTTCTCCTGCTCTCTTCTCCGTGGAGTAGTAGGTGACTAGGCCCATTAGATGCTCAGTGGGATGGCCAAAAGGTGAGAAGCAGATGGAGTGGGGGAAGGGCCAAGGTGGAGAGATCTGGGCAGGAAGGGGGCATAGTTAACAACTCCCTGTAGGGAGGGACATTCCCTGGGACAGGTTACCCTAGCAACAGGTGGAGGGAGGGTGCAAGTTATTTTGAAAAGGGTGGAGGAAGGGCTCTGAAGGCATTAGCATTTCAGTTCCTCTCCAACTTCCTGTTCTCAAATCCTTGATCTGCCCGACCTAGCTCCATTTACCTATCTATACTGACTGCCTGTCCAATTCTGGCTTCAGCAGCATGGACATTTTTTTTCTTTTTAAAATATTGAAGAGATTATCTTGACCTTTAGATAAAGGCACTGTAAAGGATCCTGTGGGAATGCAAGTAAAACATGGAGTCTGAAACTTGAAAGATCTTTTTGTTTGAAATGTTCAGAGAAAATTCTCACTTAAAAATATCAAACATTGAGGAACCATTCAGGTTTAGGGTAAGCCATTTTGAAAACAAAACAAACTTTGTTTTCTGCTTACTCTTAGACCCTATTTAACCGTATTTAAGCAAATCAGGTAAGACTAAGAGGATGGAGGGGCAAAGGGTTCAGACTGAAGAAGGCTGTAGAATCATCAGTATTTGATGGAGATGTCAAGTTAACAGGGAGGAAGCTAATGTGACCCTACATGGTCAGTAATTATGTCCTTCAAGAGAGACTTAAATCTTCCTAATGCAGAGTATGTACGTGATGGCTTCAGAACATTTCTGCATACCTAGGAGGCTGTTCTGAGTGTCTGCGTGTGGAACTTGGAATTCTCAGCTAGACAGTTCAGGGCAGTAGTCAATGGACATTCTACTGAAATAATCCTTGAGAATCAGTCTAGATGATTTGACCCACAAACCTACTTTTCTTGTTTACCCTGTAGTTTAGAGACAGCCGAACCTTCTCACCCACCACCTACCTTATCTCCCAGAAACTCACTGGAAGGGAAACCCTAACCTACCTAGTTCAAATTCTTTCATAACATGGGGTAGGGAAGGGATTTTGGCCAAGTTATTAAAATTGTTTTCAGAAACACAGAACTTTGATCTGCACGTTGTTTGGTTGGTTTCACTGGTGAGTATAGGCGAGGTATTAGATTATTAAATCTACTTATGGCACCAGGTGGGTACTGTAATTATACCCATTTACGAGAAAAAACAGGTTAAAGAATTTGCTCCAAATCACGCAAGCAATTAAGTAGGCGCGTGAGCCAAACTTTTACCTGGCTCCAAGACCCAACCCCTACCCAACTTTTTCATGTAGTTTTAGCCAAACTGAAAAGTATCCTTAGAAGATTAAATTCCCTTGTTCTATTTCCCATTTCTTTCCCCCAGAATCTTTGCATAAGTTTGAGCGGTAACTGGCAACCTTGGCCTGATCCAGCAGTCGAAGCTTTGTTTGGCGAACTCGCCCTGGATAGAGTTTTCTGCGCCGCAGGGTCGACTGCGGCTCAGTGGGCGGGCGAAGCGGCAGCCGAGGCGGGGCTGGGGTCCGCCGCGACCCACGCCCGCCCTGCGCGCCTCCCAGGCCACTCCTCCGCGCCCAGGATGCACCTGGTTGAAAACAAAATCCCACGTGACCGACCCTGCGCTCAGGCCATCATGGCGTCTCCCAGTGGGAAGGGAGCCCGGGCGCCCGAGTCTCCTGGCTGCGGGCCCCGGCCGCTCGCACGCGACCTGGTGGACTCCGTGGACGACGCGGAGGGGCTGTACGTGGCGGTGGAGCGGTGTCCGCTCTGCAACACCACCCGCCGGCGGCTGACCTGCGCTAAGTGTGTCCAGAACGGCGATTTCGTCTACTTCGACGGCCGGGACCGGGAGAGGTACAGCGGCCGCCACGGCCTTATTGTTTCTTCTCTGCGTCTCCGGCCGAGAGATCAAACGCGGTAGCTTACGGCCCGGGGGCCCCAGTATTGGTCCGGATGCCGGGCGTCGGGGGAGGGGTAGTGGCTCTACGCCGGCTCTTGACTGCGGGTGGACTGAGTCGGGGGTGGCCAGGTGAGAGAAGGTCGCTGTTTCTCCATCACTCACCTGAGTCTGACCCTACGGTGCTGCTGGGTACTAGGGAAAGAGGAATAGATGGGGTTCTCTGGAGAAGTCTTCCCTTGTTGCTGCCATAGAGTTGGAGCCCTGTTTCTTTGCTTATACTCCCATTCATAAAGCTTGGTTTAACCTTTTTCTGTCTTCGGAAGCACATGCATCATCATTCTCAAGAGGAGGGATGAAGAAAGAATCAAATAACTGAGAGATACTTAGGCCCTGTTAGTCCGAGTCACAGGTGGACCTTGTTATCAGATGCGCTTACTCCAGTGTGTGAACTCGGGCTAGCTGGTTGCTTCCTTTTCCTCCTCCCTATCTCTGAAGACTATTTTGTGTGCTTAGGGAATCATGTTTTGGCTTTGTTTTTAAATTCAGATCGGGAGCTACAAGCCTTTAGTTAAGAAAATTGCATGTAGCAACGTGTTTTGGCTTTAGTTTGAAATCTAAACAGAACCACAAGCCCTTAGCTAAGGGCTTGAAAAAGCTTGATTAGTAGTAGGATCTTCATCCCATACTTTGTTTCAACAGTTTAGTTTCAGTGTTGGTAAAATATCTGAACTTCCATGTTCAAAGAGTTAGCGGTGTATTCTTTTACAACTACCCAGTAAGTTATCCCCAATTTATTACTGAGTGAACAGCACAGTAAATGCCTTGCCCCACCTCATACTTATAGTAAGGGTAAGGATAAGAATTAAAACCCAGACAATGTGGATTTGTATACCCATGCATTTAATTACTGGATTCTACCACCTCTAGATTTGGGAATGGTTTGATTCCTAGTATACTTGTGGTCTTAGATGGAGTTCTTTTACCTTTTTTTTTTTTTATTTTTTGGTGCTGGGGATTGAACTCGGGAGCACTCAACCACTGAGCCACATCCCCAGTCCTATTTTGTATTTTATTTAGAGACAGGGTCTCACTGAGTTGCTTAGTGCCTCCTTTTGCTGAGACTGGCTTTGAACTCTCAATCTTCCTGCCTCAGCCTCCCGAGCTACTGGGATTACTGATGTGTGCCACTGGGCCTGGCTTTTCTCTTTTGAGGAGATTTGTTCAACATTTTTTTCATTCAGCACCTGTCACATTGATGCACTAGGTGATTTTAGGAACCACCCATAAGTGAGAGCATTAGAAATTAAACCAATTTTATTATAAGAATACTCAGTGTGAGATGGAAATGTCTAATTGATGTAGTTTATCAAGGGTTTAGTTCTGGATCTTATCTCCATCTATACTGTCTCTTAGATCTATTCCCATAATTTAAATGCCCTCTAGATACTGAGGTTTACCAGTCATATATCTTCAACTCAGACCTCTCTGAAACCCAGAAAACAGCTGCTTATTCAACATCTGTGTTTAAATTTGTTATAAGTATCCCATCATTATGGCAAACTGAACTCTTGATCTTGTGTTTATAAATCTATTCCTCATAGCTTGTACCGACCCAGTAAATGGCAATGTCATTCTTTATTTAGGCCAAAAAAATCTTCGGTCTTCTTTGACTCCTCTGTTAAGCCACTATATTTAATCTCATCAGCAAATCTTATCTACTCAAAACCTGTCCTGAATCTGATCCTTTCACTATCACCTGGTCTGATCCACTAGCAGATTATTGCCTCTTGTGTCTTTGCTTCCACCCATGCCTGCGCTGTTACTGTAATTTCCTTCTTTTAGTCAGAGTAATGCTACTTCTTCATTCTTTTGTTCAAGTTGTTAGCACTTTTCCATTTTGCCCAAAGTAAAAGCCAAATCCTCAAGCAAAGTTCTGTATCATCTGTTTCTCCTCTGACCTAATCTCATCATCTTTACTGACTGTCTTACACCACCTTGGCCTCCTTGTCAATCCAAGAACGCTCTTCCTCAGGGGCTTTGCAGTCATGTTCAGATTGCCAAAATATTTTCTCCAAAAATATTCAGGACTGTTTGCTTTGTTTAGACCTCTGCTTATGCAACAGAATCTTTAGGGCCCTTCAATTAAAATAATAACCTCTTTACTACTTATCCTATGTTATTCCAAAGCACTTGTCATCGGATGGTTCGCAGGTTAATTTGTCTAATTGCACCCCCCACTCCAGTGATGTAAAACTATATGTGGGCAAGACTTTATCTATTGTACACTGTTCTCTCTTCACATAGTAAAATAAAGGTTTATGAAATTTTTTAAAAATTTGTTTTAGATGTTGATGGACCTTTATTTTATTCATTTATTTATATGCAGTGCTGAGAATTGAACCCAGTGCCTTACACATGCTAGGCAAGCGCTCTACCACTGAGCCACAACCTCAGCCCAGGTTTATGAAATTATTGAATGAATCTACCCCTCCTTTGCAAATAGTCTATTCCTGGTCTGTTTCAGTATCTGCATCCTGATCCAGAGCCAGAAGCCCAGAAGTTAGCTTAGCCTTCTCCTTTTCTTGTATTCCCTACATCTAAGTCATTGGCCTGTCTAATTCAGTCTGACACCAGAATACATCTTGAATGTGTCCACTTCTAATCCAGGCCACCATTATTTCCATCATCACTACTTAATGATCTTTTACTCAAGACTCTCCCTCCCCCTTCCTTCCTCAAAGCAGCTTCAGTAGAAATGCAAAGCAGATAATGCCACTTTTGCTTGAATCTTTCAATGGCATTCCACATCATTTAAAATAAAATCCAACCTCCTTGCTAAGGCATATGAAGCCTCATGTGATCTGGCAGCCGCTTGCTTCTCTAACTTTGGCTATAAGGTTGAGTTAAAAATGTGGCCTTTGCATTTATGCTGCATCTAATTAAATCCAATTCCACAACTTGCTATATGATTTTGACCAAGTTTCTTAACCTCTATGCCTTTTTCATTTTGTAAAGGATTGGATGTCAAGTGTCTGGTAATGATTTTATGAAAGCATGCACTTAAAGGGTCTAGTAGGATGTCTACCAAATATTAGGCACTCAAAACAATAACAACAAAAAAGGATTTGTGCCATGCTCCCCCTTATTCACTGCTCCACAGTCATGAGCCTTCTCTAAAATCCTTAAACACATGTTGTCCCTTCTGCTTACATCATTTTTCTTGACTAGCACCTTGGCTTTAATCTCCAAATGTAAATGTCACTTCTTCAGTGAGGTCTTCTCTGACCCAAGGAGATAGATTTCCACCTCCATCTCTCACCATGATTTGCCATAATAACACTCCATTTATTTCTTGTGTTGTGGTAGGCATGACATGTAATGTTATTGAGAAAAACATCTGCATCCAGAATGTAGTTCCATGAAAGCCTGGCTTCTTAGCTGCAGGAGATGGCACATAGACTATTATCAAAAAAGAGTAAAGGCAAAACTACTTTTAAAATTTAGGGCCGAGGGTGGACCTCAGTGGTAGAGTGTGCTTCCCTAACATGTGTGAGGCCCTGGGTTTAATCAACATTGCAAAATCAAAAAACCCTTACATATAGATTCTTTGCCAAATTTTAGCATTAAGGTGAATATTCAGAAAAGGGACTTATTATAGTGGATTTCTTTTCCTGACCAAACAAAAAATGGAGAGCAAATTTCCCAACTCTTCATATTTCAAAAGAGAGGTTGGGTTCAGGGGTAATTGGACTGCCAAAGAGGTCTGCTCAGCCAGTTTCCTGCTTTCTCTCATCTCCCATTTCTGAACTCCATGTGCTTTTAGAAGAGGGTTTTGTTTTTCTTTGTTTCCAGACATTTCTTAGTGTCTAGTAGGATGAAAGAATCTCTTGAGATCCAGGACCACTGTCCTAATAGCCAACTAATTTTTAATGGTTTCTCATTGGGTACTATTATATGCATAAAACATTCTGGCAAGTTACAGAGGAGAAAGATGGGTCTCTACTCTCAAGGATTTACACTGAGTGCTATGGCTCAGCAGTTCAAGGGAAATTAGATATCAAATAAACCTATCTCACAATAATTCCTTTGATTCCCAAGAAGGAAACATATGCCTTTATATAATTCTGTGGACAGTATGAGTTTGGCATATAGATTGGTTGGAAAAATATCCAAATAATATTTCTTTGTTTTTTGGGATAACCTCATAACTTTGGTATCCTCACCTACATCATCCATCCTTCTTCCTTGTCCCCGGTCTTGAAACAAAATGCTCTTTTCTGCTTTTTTGTCCACCTTTTAACTCAGGCTCCCTTAAGAGACAAAGAAGAGGAATGATATCAAGCAGTAACCACAGTATAATCTTCGGGTATAGTAACTTCTGGACAGTTTTAAATTACAGGCTTTTTAACAGGAGTGTAATTTTCTGGATTATACATTTATATGACTGAAAATCTATGCATTATAAGCGTAGATATTATCAGCTTAGATAACTGGTAGGTTGAGTTCTTTCCACTCCACACTAGGAAGAAATTGGTTACCAGTTCAAGATAAATGGAGGAATGGGGCCAGGAACATGATCTAAGGAAACTCAGAGAAATCTGTATGCTGCTTTTTTTTTCTTTTTCTTTTTTTGGTATCAGGAATTGAACCTAAGAGTGCTTGACCACTAAGCCACATCCCTAGGCTTTTTTATTTTTTATTTTGAGACATGTACACACTGGATTGCTTAGATCCTTGGTGGATTGCTGAGGCTAGCTTAAAACCTGTGATTCTCCTTCCTTGGTCTCCTGAGCCACTAGGATTACAGGCATGTGCCACCAAGCATGGCCTGTCTGCTTGATTAGAAACCAGCAATTTATCAAGTATGGATTAAAAAGACAAATTTTAGAACAATGTAGGTATTATGATTATGCTTTTGCCAGGAAACAGAAATGCAGGCACTAAGCAAACTGAGAGACAGGATGAAAGATAAGAAGAAATTTAGATGTTACTGTAAATTTCTATACTGATGCCGATGTTTCTGTAGGAGAGGTCTCAGCCAATATCCAGAAAGTATCATTTAGATATTGCCATTCCCCTTCCTTTATCTTTTTGGTTGTCACTCACTGTGACTTATAAAAATCTATTGTCTTGAGAATTCGGTTCTGTTTGCTGCTTCAGCAGAAAAGCCCTACAGGGTGGCTGGGCTCCTCATTTTTACAAAGAGGTTATTAACTTACTGCTGTCTGATGATGTATTTCAGGAAAGTTCTCATCATATCCCATGCAGCATATCGGTAGTATTTCCCCCCAACAAATGTGAGTTTACTAAGAAAATAACAGGGTTTTTTGGGGGGATGGGGTGTCATTTGTTTTTTTGGCACCAGGGATTAAACCCAGGGGTGCTTAACCACTGAGCCACAACCCCATACCTTATATTTTATTTAGAGATGGAGTCTCACTGAGTTGCTTAGGGCCTTGCTAAGTTGCTGAGGCTGGCTTTGAACTCACGATCCTCCTGCCTTAGCCTCCCAAGCTGCTGGGATTACAGGGAAAATAGTTTTTGTTTTTAACCAGTATCACTGGATATCTTTTAGAATTTATGAAAGGTTTCACATTTACTGGCTCATTTGTTCCCCTACCACATCCTCATGAGTTATGAGTTAACCTATTTTAAAAGTAGAAATGTGAGGCTCAGCATGTTGGGAGCTGACTTACTCATGGTCTATGCTGGTCCTTAAGTTCTAAATCTGAAATGTATTTTAAAATTGAGTTAACAATACCAGGAAAGAAAAACACCCCATGTTGTTAACACAGGTTGAATATATCTCAGAGGGTCACAGAAGCTCTAGTAAGCCAAGGCCTGGGGCTGAATCCAGAGAGCAATACCATGAGCCTGAGCACCCTACTATGATGGGAAGAATTTTAATCTAAAGTCTCCTTCGAACACCAAAGCCATACAGCAATTACAGAAAAGAAAATACGATTATAAAAATAATCCTGGGATTTATTGCTTGTTGATAGGGAAAGTACTGAATTGCTTTGTTGATGAAGGGTCACATAAGCTCTAGTAAGCCAAGGCCTGGGGCTGAATCCAGAGAGCAATGCCATGAGCCTGAGCACCCTACTATGATGGGAAGATTCCTGGGGCAGGGTTTGCTCACCTCCTGGTAGCTCCATTTGTTACTTTGCCAGGTTCTAATTATCCCCAGACCCAACGTTCAGAAGATTCTCTCCAATGCCCAGCCTATCTACATACACTGTTTTCAAAACATGTCTTTTTTTGTTGTTGTTACCAGGGATTGAACTCAGGGTCACTCGACCATCAAAGTCTGTCATAAGACTAAGGAATTGTCATAAGACTAAGGAATTGTCAAACTAGGAATAACCTAGGAATAACCTCTTTGCATGGTCTTATTCTGTAGTTCGGTTTAATATGTAGTATGACACAAAATCACTCATTGCAGTGAATAAATGGGAGACTAGCGTATGTTATATGTTAAGTGTCTGAACCTGATACTTTCACGTCTTTCTTATTTAATCCCTTTAGCCAAGTAGAATATAAGCATTATTCCCATCTTACAAGTGAGGAAACTGAAAAATGGTTTATTTCTATTTTATTAACCTCCTTTCTTACCAGTGGAATATGTTTTTATTATATTTTGTCACATCCTGAATCTTCTAGTATAAGGTAAAAGAAACATCCTGATAAGAAGCATGTTTTTGCATATCTTATTTGCCTATAAACATCATATTTTTGTATGCCTTGCACATTTAAGGATGAAGGGACTTGGATGTAGCTCATTGGCAGGGTGTGTGTGCTTGGCATTTGAGAGACCCTGGGTTTAGTTCTCAGCACCAAAAATAAATGAAAAATTTGATGGCAAGTAATTCTTACCATGTTAGAATATTTCAATAAATATTTAGTTCTTCAGCCATCTTTATTTAAATGTATTTGTTTATTTTATCAACTTTGGCACATAACATGGTAGAGGCAGCTCTGCTTACTGCCTAATTTTTTTCCTTTTTTTTTTTTTTTTGGTACTGGGTGGAGCATTCCACCATCCAGCTACATCCCCAGTTTTTTTTTTTTGTTTGTTTGTTTTTAAGAGAGAAGATCTCTTACTAGTTGCTGAGGCTGGCCTCGAGCTTATGATTCTCCTGCCTCCACTGCCAGAGTCACTGGGATTATAGGTGTGTGCCACTGTGCCCAGCTCTTACTGCCTGATTTCTATTCTTTTTAAACTTGTGTATTTTTATGCTTAGTCTTGATCAAGAATGATCAGACAAAAATATGGTTGGAGACAGAAGAGTATAATCCTAGTGGAAATAAACTAGGGGAAATCTTGAGACCTGTTTGTTCAGATTCTTCTTTGTGTCTTTGTGTCTTCAGAGATAAGGATGTTCCTTTCCTCCTGGTGAAGGGAGGACATCTCTGAAATGCGTCTTAATACTTTGATTTCAGAGGTTCAGTCCATGATTGGTCGACTGTACCTTTGGACTGGAGGTGAGACAGAAAGAACATCGTGGAAGAGGAGAACTGCTCAGGAGGTGACATCCAGGAAGCAGAGAAAGTGTCATTTAATACTCTGCCACAATTTGTGCCCAAATAAGGGACTGGGAAAGTTCTCCCCCACTGATCTGAAAATTAATGCTCATCACTTGTCCACTCTCCAACCCCGTATTTAAGAAACCAGAAAGGATATGATTTGTTTCAAGAACTTAATCATTACTTTTTTTTTTTTTTTTTGGTGGTGCTGGGGATTGAACCCAGGGCTTTATGCATGGGAGGCAAGTACTTCAACTATGTCTCAAGAACTTAAATGCAGTGGGGGAATTATAATTTTTTAATAATGGTATTGATCCTCAGAAGGAGAGCATGAGTACTTTTTAATTGATGCCTTTTTTCTTTTTACCTTTTTATAAAAATATATATGATTTATATAGAAAACTTATCCAGAAACACATAGAGAAGGAAATAGATTTTACTCATATTTTCACAACTGTTAATATTTTTTATACTTCCTTTTAGTATTGTGTATATTAATATATATTTGGAATCATACCGTATGTATATAGTTCTTCTTGAAACAAAACATGTCATAAAAACATACTCATATCTTTGCCTATAAAATATTTTAATTTCCTTCATGGCCATCATAATCGTTCTACTAAACATTAAAATTGTTTCCAGTATTTTGCTATTATGACTGACTGACACACCTTCAAACAAATCTGTTTTCACTCTGATCTGTTTCCTTGATTCCTTCAGATGCAACATAGTTTCAAAGATTTTGAATATTTTTTTTCAGGCCTTCATTTGCTACCCCCCACCCCCGCCCTGCCAAATACTGCAGATTGAACCCACAGGCACTATACTACTGAGCTTGCATCCCCAGACTTTTTTATCTTTTTTTTTTTTTTTTGGCACTGGGGATTGAACTCAGAGGTACTTGACCACTGAGCCACATCCCCAGTCCTATTTTGTGTTCTGTGTAGAGACAGGGTCTCACTGAGTTGCTTAGCACCTTGCCTTTGCGGAGGCTGGCTTTGAACTTGGCAGTTCTCCTGTGTCAGCCTCCCAAAGTGCTGGGATTACAGGCATGTACCACCACGCCCGGCTCCCTTTTATTTTTATGTTGAGATAGAGTCTTTAGTTACCTAGGCTGATCTTGAACTTGCAATGCTGCCTCAGCCTCCTGAGGCCCTGGTATTATAGGCATGCACTTCCATGGGTTGACTCTGTCTCAACATAAAAATAAAAGGGAGCCGGGCGTGGTGGTACATGCCTGTAATCCCAGCACTTTGGGAGGCTGACACAGGAGAATTTTTTTTAATGCATTTTTGTCTACTTGACATGTAAGTGTACATATTTATGGAATGTGACATTTCAGTACATGTATATAATGTGTCAAGTCATTTTTGTCTTAAAATAGATGAGTAGTTCTCAAACTGAAGTATTGCCATAGTCTTAGGCATAGAGTACACATGTAGCTTTAGGATGAGTGAAAGGTCTGAGCAGGCAGGTAGAGGGATTAGAATTATCATATGAAAGGTGTTTTGCTTGGCATTGTAACGTAGTAAGTACTCAGTAAGTTGCAAGTGTTATGGTGCTTATTATCCCTAGTACATAATTAATAATATGAAGTGCTAAGAGAGTACATGCCCTAGTGCTGCTGTTCTGGTAATATGGGATAGATTGATGTGAGTAGTCTGAACCGTGGATAGATCCACTCAGCCCTCATGATTGTAGCTAGGGAGCAGAGTGGAATCAGTCTAATCACTGACTTATTAGCAGCATACTATATCCTTGTTTACCTGCTTGGTGTGTTGAAAAATTTTGGTGTTCAAGACAGTAATTTTTTCCAAAGCCCAATTCCCTCTGCCTGTAATGCCTTCCTTCCCTTAACAGGGCCATCCATAGCTTATCCTCACATCTCAGCTTGGAAAGGTATCACTCCCAGAAAGCTCCCACTTGAGACCTGAGCTGGGTTGTATGTTCTCTAATACCACTGGGCTTTGTGACCAAACTCTCTCCTAATTCTCATCAGTCCCTACTGCAGTGGGACTGTGAAAGTCAATTTGAGTAGTTTTTGTGTGGGTGGTACTGGGATCAATCTTAGGACCTCCTTACTTGGTAAGCAAGTCATCTACCAGCCTAAGGGAATAATTTTTTTAATGGGAAAAATAAATCATGAAAATGTGGAAGAATTTAGGAAACAACCAAGTCAATTTAAGGGAGTAATTTTTTTAGGAGACAAAAAACCCTTAAATCTTACAAGTATGGAGGAATTTAGTATATAATATGGAAAGGTTTTTTTGTTGTTTTGCTTTTGTTACTGGGGATTGAACCCAGGGGCACTTTACCACTGAGCTACATCTCCAAACCTTTTAATTGTTTATTTTGAGACAGGGTCTTGCAGAGTTGCTGAGGCTAGCTTCACAATTGCACAACTCCTGCTTTAGCCTCCCAGTTTGCTGAGATTGCACCACCACACCCAGCTGGAAGGTATTTTTTAATTAGAAGAGAAACTACAGGAAATAGTGTTGTAAATGCCATGCATGGAACAGGTTCACTGGCAGATTTCTTTCAGAAGACATCACAAAAACTAGAATCATTAAACAAACAAAAGGGTAAGGGTTTTTATGTAACTTTATTGATATCCATTCTGAAATGCAGTTTGCCTGGTAAAGGTAGATCAGTGTGTGTTGGCATGGAAAAAAGTACAGATGTTTTGAGACAAACCAAACTTGACCAACAGTATGTTTTTCAGTAGTCCACCTCTGTCTCCCCACCTTTCAAGAAAATATTTTTGAATGTAGTGACTGTCTTCTCAATTCTTTCTTGTAGACTATATTGAAAACACACAGAATGGTGGGATGACTTCATTTCCTTGAGTGGTGGGATAGAGAATGCGAAGAATGGATGAGTGTAACGAATGAGCAATTGACATGTCATGTGGACCCAGCTGCGTTCATGATAGCATCTGCTGGGCTTTATTAGTGCCACCTCTTCTTAATTTCCATCATGAGGGTTAACATGACTCAGGAAGTATTTGATTCAGAAGAAATCATTATCTGTTGTTGTTCCTACTGTCATCTGTATGTTTGTTTAAGGGTTTTCTTTGTGTGTTTTCCCTAACAAAGCCCATGAGAATAAGGCAGCCCAGGGTGTTTTACATGCTACGTGGTTTTCGTGCAAAATGGCATTTTTCCAACAGGCTCCAAAGAACTTTTATAGGCCCTGAAAGCAAGATTTTATCTTTCCTGTGTGTCCCTTGCTTTATTGGAATCTTGAGTTTGTCATTTCCTTCAGAGTATCAGAACATAAATCACCATATTTTCTTAGCTAGAAGTAAAATACCATATTAGTTTGCAATTTTTGATACAAGGAAATGGAAACATGTAACAAGTGGTACATTTGAGAATGCACAGTAACAGAAGAATATACAATTAGATTTCTTAATATTCTGGAAGATTCTTTGTTAGACACATAGAAAATGACTGATAAACCAATTGATAAATCTGTGGGCTTGTCTACATTCCTTATTGGTTTCTGAGTTTTCTAATACTATGTCATGCAGTTGCCACCTTATGGACATTGCAGTGCTAGCCAATAGAACTTCATGCAATGATGGAATTGTTCTGTGTCCATAATGTCCTAATAAGTGGGGGTGCCTGTTGCACTGTGGTTAGTGCAACTGGGGAACTGAAGATTATATTTTGAATTGTCAAACTGTAAGTATGATTGTCACATATAACGTTACTTGATTTGCTTTTTTGATTAATGTGTCATACATTTTCAGTGACTATTAAGTGATAGGGTCACAACTAGATCATTTTATCCTTTATATTTAGAAATGTATGTCTTTTGGTATATTTCAGAGTGAGGGTTATAGAAATAGTATTTTAGAGAGATTTCTTTGTCCAGATTATTCTTAAGGATGTGATGGTTCTGCTAAATTGTTTTCATTTATGCTAGGAATTCAGGAGATGGCCAAAAGCCTATTTTTGGACTCAAAACCATGTTACTATGGCATGTGTCTTTACCCTCTCCCCTTGAAAGTAGTGACCCACTGTTTGCTCAATTCATAATCAGTTGCTTGCTGTTGTACTTTCCATCCCCCAAGTCCTAATTAAGCAGCAAACCACATTTGTAGGTGCTCAGTAGTCACATGTGGCTGGTGGCCACCATCTTGAACAGCATAGATGTGAAAGATCTGAATGACAATACACTGTCAACTAGCCCACAAGTTAGACATTGTACCTAATAGCTGTGAAACACTCATTCTTTCCAGTACCCATGGAACTTTCACAGAGGCAGACCATGTGCAAAGCCATGAGACACACTAATCAAAACATTGAAGTCTCACAGAGTATACTGTGTCTACATCTGAGTTAAACTTGAAAACAGTAACAATAAGTGACCTAGAAAAACCTATATATCTGGAAACTAAGGAAAGCACTTCTAAACTCATGGGGTGAAGAAGGAATCTTCTGGAAAATTAGGCGTTTTAAACTAAATTATAATGAAAACATACCATATATCAAAAATTTTAGGTGGTAGGTAAACCAGCAGAGGGAAGTTTTTACCTGTATTAAAAAGGAAGAAAGCATTAACAACAACATGGATGGAACTGGAGATCATTGCATTAAGTGAAATAAGCTAGGCACAGAAAGTGTCATGTGATCTTATGGATGGCATCTAAAAAGGTTAGTTTCATAGAAATTGAGTAGAATGGTGATTAGAAGCCAGAGAAAGTAGGTGGGAGGGAGGTCTGGAAGGAAGGGTGGTCAGTGGGTGCTTTGTAATTAGATAGGAATAAGAAATTCTGGTATACTGTTGCACTGTAGGATGACTATAGGTAATTATGTAATTAAAATTATTTTTGTGGGGCTGGGATTGTAGCGCAGTGGTAGAGCGCTTGCCTCACATGCGTGAGGCACTGGGTTCGATTCTCAGCACCACATAAAAAAAAATAAAGATATTGTAAAAAAATCATTAAAAAAAATTATTTTTGTAATGGAAACCTCAAGCCAGGCATGGTGGCACACACCTATAATCCTAGCAATTTAGGAGGCTGAGGCAGGAGTATTAAAAGTTCAAGGCCAGCTGGGTGTGGTGGCACACACCTATAATCCCATCTGCTTGGGAGGCTGAGTTAGGAGAATCACTAGTTCAAAGCCAGTCTCAGCAACTTAGCAACTCAGTGGGACCCTGTCTCTAAATATAAAAAAGGGCTGAGGATGTGGTTCAGTGGGTTAAGTGCCCCTGGGTTCAATCCCTGGTACAAAAAAAAAAAGTCCAAGGCCAGCTTGGGCAGTTTAGCAAAACCCTGTCTCAAAATAGAACCTTTTAAAAAGGGCTGGAGATGTAGCTCAGAGATATGTACTGGGTTCAATCCCCAGAACTATTTTTTTTTTTAAAAAAAAGTCTCAATTTCCTTGAATTTGAATTTATTTTAGTGTTCTCATATGCATCCTTTGAAAAATAATTTAACCTGTTGGGAGAAAGGATCTATAAACATTTTATAAACCCAGCAAGCAGCTGTGTACATCACATTGAGGATCTCCATTAGTTTCAGAACTATGTCATTTTCACGTAAATCTACAGAAATTACCAGCTCCCAGGAATCTATGTAGTTGCAATGAACTGGAAAAAAATGAACATTAAATAAAACATTGAATTTTTTTTTCTTACAGGTTTATTGATAAGAAGGAAAGGTTAAGTCAACTTAAGAACAAGCAAGAAGAATTTCAAAAAGAGTGAGTTTTTTAAATTTACTTTTTGATTGATGGAGGTTATCTGTCACCACGTGGTTTATTCATTGCTAAGGTATGCAGATATATGGATTATTAGCTTACTGAGTTTAGTGTGTAGTCTTTTAAAATGTGGGAAAGGGTGTATCTGATAAAGGTAAAGCAGGAGATAACCAGGTTTCTAGAAAACATCAGCCTCAGACCTTGCTCCAGGCATACAGTAGGCACTCAGTAAGTATTTGGATGGATGAATCAAACCTCTGGCCTTGCTTTATGGACGTGCGACAAGTGGGTTCACAATAGTAGTCTTGCTTAGACTTAAATTGGTGCTGGTGGCTCACATAGGACCTTACTGCTTTCCTTGACTTCTCCTGTTCGGTGTTGGTCAGAATGTGGTCCACAGATCATCTCTATTAGAATTCAGTAATTTGAAATAATGGTTTTTAAAAATGCAGATTCTTAGAATCCTATTCTGAGCCATTCTGATTTGGTAGGTCTGGGAATCTAAGATGGTAATGAGTACCCTAATGAATCTCTCACCTCCTAGGGTAGAGAATTGTCCTGTAGAATTTTTCTTTTTTGTTTTGTTGTTGAACTGGAAATTGAACCCAGGGGCACTCTACCAATGAACTGCATTCTCAGTTCTTTATTTGGAGAAAGGGTCTGAGTTGCCCAGGTTGGCCTTGAACTTGTGATCCTCCTTGCCTCAGTTTCCCAAGTAGCTGGGATTACAGACATGTACCACTGTACCCAGCCTAGTTTAGATTTTTTGAAATAATCTCTTTTCCTCTTTCCCCATCATTAATCTTGGCTAGTGGAGTTAAACTTTATTCTGATGTTACTAGATTGATGATTAGCTATTTCCAGTACTTTGGGGAAGTAGCTGTTGTCTAAATTTTGTTCCACATGCCCTATATTTTTTAAGACCACCTCAATTTCAAGTAGTTTATTCCATTTTGCAATAGACTTTTCTTTTGTTTTGGTTTTTTGATAGTACTAGGGATTGAACCCAGGGACACTCTACCACTGAACTATATCTCCAGTCCTTTCTAAATTTATTTTGAGGTAGAGTTTCATTAAATTGATCATGCTGGCCTTAATCTTTTGATCCTCTTGCCTTAGCCTCCTGAGTTACAGATATGCACCACCACACGCTCAGCTTTTTTTTTTTGGTAGTTGTAGATGAACAGCATGCCTTTATTTTGTTTGTTTTTACTTTTATGTGGTGCTGAGGCTTGAAACCAGTGCCTCATACATTATTAGGCAAGTGCTCTGCCACTAAGCTATAACCTCGGCCCCCATGCCCAGCTTCTTTGAAGAGATTTTAAAACATCAGACTTTCACCTGTGAAGTCTTATATTTACTTCATTGATATTGGCTGAATTGTTTTCCTACCCATTTCGGATGCCAAAAGCCTACCCTCAGGCTGGGGTTGTGGCTCTGTGGTAGAGCACTTGCCTTGCATGTGTGAGGCACTGGGTTTAATTCTCAACACTGCATATAAATAAATGAATAAAATAGTGGTCCATCAACAACTTAAAAACATAAAAACAAAGCCAACCCTCAGTATCTCAGAATGTTGGCTGCACCTTTCAGGGGTTTTCTCCAAAGACTTCCTAAACTAGGCCAACATGGAAATCTGATTCTGCTGATAAAAACAGTTGGCATTTTTGCCAGTGAATCCCAAAGTGGGGTTTATCCTCAAGAGAGTTTGCCTTGGTCTGAATAAACACATTTGTGAACAAATAAAATATCCTGTATTAGAGAAACCTGCTTGAATTTATGTAACTCACCAAATTTTCTAGATTACTGTATCACAGGAACTTTTTTTTACCCCCTCTAGAAAATTTTATTCCATAGGAAAAAATTTTAGAGTTTCTGGTTTGTGCAATTTGGGAAGTAACCATCATATTTTAGATTATGAATTCTCTTATAGCTGTCATCAGTTTTTTTGGGGGAGGCAGTGGGGTACCAGGGATTGAACTCAGGGACACTCAACCACTGAGCCACATCACCAGCCCTGTTTTATATTTATTTAGAGACAGGGTCTCACTGAATTGCTTAGCATCTCACTTTTGCTGAGACTGGCTTTGGATTTGCGATCCTCCTGCCTCAGCCTCCCAAGCCGCTGGGATTATAGGCATGTGCCACTGCGCCTAGCATCATTAATTTTATGACTGGGAATTATTATGACTGAAGACAAAGAATGGGAACTTGATGGAAGTTGATTGTAGATGTCTATAGTAAGGCTCTCAGCAGTATTAGAAGTGCAAAAAGACAAAAGCAAAGGAGAACTACAGATAAGGAATTTGGGAAACACTTGAAATGCCAAGTCCCACTTTAGTATTGCAAGCCATTTCTAAGTCCTTACGTATTTTTGTAGTACTAGGGCTTAAATCCAGAGGCACTTTACCGTGGAGCTATATCCCCAGTCCTTTTTATTTTTTGTTTTAAGACAGGGTCTTGCTAAGTTCTGAGGCTGACCTTGAAGTTGTGATCCTCCCACCTTTGCCTCCTGAGTCACTGGGATTTTAGGCATGTGCCACAGCACCCAGTTTATTCTAAAAAGTTGATTTGACACTTCAAGTTTCATAAAGTTCTATTAAGAGCTTGTTTTCTGTCTTTCCTCAATACAGGGTATTAAAAGCTATGGAAGGAAAATGGATAACAGATCAGTTGGTAAGTTCTAAGAAGAATTTATATTAATATTCTGTTAATATTCTTTATACTTGAGGCTACATGTTTCCAAGTTGGTGAAGCTTAAAAGTGATTTTGAATTTAAATTATTTTTGATCACTTTTGACAGACTTTTTTTTTTAAACAGGCAAAGTACAGATTTATTAAAAGTGGAAGTGAGAGTAGCACTCCATAAGATAGAGCAGAGGCCGAGTGAGAAAGAGGGGCTCAAGGCCGGCAGTCTAGTTTTTAAACATGTTTATAGTGAGCCGTCTTTGACATTTCACCTACATGCCAAAAGATGGTATGGGCAAATAATTATGGAGCCATCGTAAAGGATAACTGTGAAGTTTGGTGTAGATACAGAAATACAAAAACAATGGACTATTCTTTTTTGCAAGAATTATTCATAATAAACACAGTCCAGGTGAGTTAATGATTTAATGTAAACTGTAAACCCATAAAAATATTAAAGTATGCAAGAGTATTTATGTAACCTGGGAAAGTGTAGGATCTTTATGAGCCATAGGATAAAGTAATTGGACAGATTATATACAAATTAGAAAGTTCTATGTTAAAAACACTGCACAAAATTTAAAAACTGAGAAAAACATGTACAACATTGGAAAATAAGGAGTTTGATAAAATTGACAACACTTCCATCCCCTGTTGGTGGGAGTATCCATGAGCACATTTTGATTCGGGGACAGTTTGGTGGTAGTTTTTAAAGAGCACATGTCATATATCCAGCCATTTTTCTCCTAAGGAAATGCACGTAAAGGCAAATTTACGGGTAAAGTGGATTATGGTAAAGTTAATGTGTGAATACTCTAAATGTTTATCCATCAGTAGGAGATAAAAAGCTATAGCACTATGAAGCTGTTAAAAAGAATATGGTCTTTGTGTATTGAAAGGTCACTTTCACTGAACCCCATAAATATAGTTACCATGTCAATTAAATTTAAAAACAATTTTTTAAAAAGATTGATTTACTGCTAATCCATAATGGCAGGGTGGGCATGGGAAGAGTGGAGGAACTTTCGATTGGCCAAAGGAGAGGGAGGGGATGGGAAGGGTCATGGGGATAGGAAAGATGGTGGAATGTGACGGACATGTGTGATTGCATGAATGAAGTGATCCTACTTTGTGTACAACCAGGGAAGTGTAAAATTGCACTCCATTTGTGTACAATGAATTGAAGAGCATTCTGCTGTCCTGTGTAACTGATTAGAACAAATACATAAATACTTAACAGCAAAAAAAATTTAAAAAATGATTGATTTACATTTATCAATATGGAAATATGTCTAAGACATACATTTTTAAAAAAAGAATTCTTTTTTTTAGCCTTTATTTTTATGTGGTGCTGAAAATTGAACCCAGTGCCTCCCATGTGCTAGGCAAGTCAGTATGATTCCATTTGTTGTGTGTATTTTATTTTTTGTTGTGTGTGTATTTTAAATGTAAATATGCTCTAAAAGAAAAAATACACATCAAACTTAAATTTTGGAGATGGCCTCTTGAGGTTGGAGGCTGAGCTTAGTGGAGGAGTGCATGCTTAGCATTCAAGAGGCCCTGGGTCCTAGCACAGCATGCACATGTATGAACACAGATTACACTATGGATGGGGAAACAGGATAACAGACACATTTCTATTTTTCCTTCTGCAATGTTTGATCCCCCCACACAATAATCATCATAATTTTTTATGATGCATACTTTTTTACACATGCATAATTTTTTACAAAGAATATTTTTTATTTTTATTAAATATATTTTTAGTTGTAGATGGGTGCAATGTCTTTATTTTATTGCTTTGTATGTGGTGCTGGGGATCGAACCCAGGGCCTCACGCATGCGAGGCAAGCGCTCTACCACTGAGCTACAATCCCAGCCCTACAAAGAATATTTATAATAAAAGTGAATTTTGCTTATACTGTGAATGTTATAAGTAAACAATCTGTTCTGTGGAAAATTTTTCTAAATTCTCTAATGTTCTCTCTTTTTCCTGTCAAAAACTTCAATACTGCTATTTTCCATATTTTTTAATTGGTACATTCTAGTTGTACATGATGGGATTTGTTGCACATGTTTGTACATGGCACACAATATAACAATATAATTCAGCCGGTATCACTACCCAGCACTTCCCCACCTCCCACCTGCTGGTCCCTTTGCTCTATTGATCTCTCTTTGATTTTCATAAGATCCCAACCCTCTTATCTTTTCCTTTTTCCTCTCTAGCTTCCACATATAGAAGAAAACACAGGACTCTTTACCTTCTGAGTTTTGCTAATTTCACTTAACATAATGTACTCAAGTTCTATCCATTTTCCTGCAAATGACATAATTTCATTTTTCTTT
>PVHX01003982.1:0-133392 GCA_004024805.1 Geosciurus inauris
TACTTAGGTGACCCCTTCCCAATAACATCAAGATTAAATGAATGATTTTGATTATGGTCTGTGGACCCTTTTATGAACCAATCCTCTTCCATATTCCTCTCTCATTACCATCATCTTCCCACCATAATCTCCTGCAGAGTGAACTATTTATTGTTCTTATTATCCACACTCTACTTTTCTTCTGCATCTGCATTTCCCTCAATAATAGGCATTCCAATTTCTCTGTTCTTTCCCTGACTAACTCTTATTCATTACATGCTGTATTATCTGGGTGGCTACTCTAATTTCTCATAGCTGGACAGGTACCTCTTATAATATCCTGTATTTGTCATATATCAATCTTTTTCATGTGGCTACTATATTGTAAACTTCCTGAGTGATATTTGTGCCCTATTCAACAATAAAATCTTAGTATATAGTATAATGCAATCATGCTGAAAAAAGTGAAATACATATTTTGGTCATGAAGCGAAGCCCCCAAGAACTTTGTAATTTCCTGAGTGATGGGAGCATCTAACACAGAGTTCCTAATCCCTTCAAATTTTCTGAGTGATAGGAATGTCTTTTGTTTCGCTGATGTAACTTTTGGTGGATTCCTGGATAGGGTCTGGCCATCTAAAAGACCAAGCCATGATTAGAATTTTGAACTTCCAGGAAGAAGAGAATGGCTGAAAATGGAGTTCATTATCAATAATGTTTATGTGGTGAAGTGTCCATAAAAATCTCTGAACTTGGGGTTTGGATAGCTTCTGGACACATGGAGGTGCCTGGAGATGTTATGGAAACTCAATGCCCTTTCCCCTATATCTGGCTGTATGCATTTCTTACATATTGCTGCTAATCTGCATTCCTTGTTACATCCTTTGCAATAATGGACAAAATTAAGTAAAGGCTTTCCCCATGTTCTAAGAGCTATCTCAGCCAATTTTGAACTTGAGGAGGGAATTATGTGAATTTTTATTTGTAGATAGTCGATCAAAATACAATCCAGTGATTGTGATTGGATTCTGAAAGGGGGGGCGGGCAGTCTTGTGGGATTGTAATCCTTAACCTGTTTGATTCTAATTATGGATAGACGGTGCCATATTTTAACTGAATTCAGTATATTCAGTATAACCAGTTGGTGTATGCTGGAGAATTAGTTTTGGTGGAGAGAAATCTCCATGCATTTTGGTGACCAGAAGAATTATGTTGAATACTGAATGTGTAAAAAAGTAAAAACTATGTTTTTTCTTACATATATACACAATAGTTATTCAGTACATATTTTGGGATGGTTCCTAAGGTAAAAATGTGAGATTCTAAATGCATGAATTTATCAATGCACTTACAAAAAGGCTTTAAACTCCCATGATTTGACCTTATCCTAGAAGAGTTTCCCATGGCCCATTTTGGAAGTAAAGTACATTGTAGGTGTTTTGGTTCTCTCCGTGATAATTCTGGCTAGACTTTTAATTTAGGAGAATTCAACATTCTATGATATAAAAAAGACTTTTATATCTTAGGGTTACCTACTTGTAGAATTATTTCAATAATGGGAATATGTGTACATATGTATATGTGTGTGTGTGTGTATGTGCTTTTCTTAATCACCATTCATATTGTCAATCTACACTTAGTCAAATAGTGAAAGTTTCACTTTATTGGTTTTCCACAGGGTACTTGGTGTTCATCTCAGCATTTATCTACTTAGCTACTCTTTCTATACCTAAAAAAGGTATAATAAATAAAATGCTTAAAATGAGAAATAGAGAGGCAGGGATATAAGAAGAAATGATTAACTTGAAATTTATTAACTTCAATATATTTTTTCACATCCAGAAAGTATCTTTTAAGCCTGATAATAAAGAAAAAGAAAATATGAGTCTTTCAAGAATCAAAAAAAGTATGGGAAATGAAAAAAATGCATAATCCTTTTACACATATGCAGAAGGATGCCTAATGTATTACTCAGAGGAGAACAGATATGGGTGACTGTGGGGTAATATCTTATCATGCTCTCCTCAGTAAGCAAAATTATGAGAAACCTGAAAGAATAAATGAGTCCATTGGTAGATGAGAGGTATAAGGAATCAAGAAAACAGTTTGAAAGAGTTTCGAAGTTTTGGCGCAACACTATAAACTGAGTAAAACAGACTAAATCTCCTCTCTAAGCATTATACAACACTTTATACAACACTTTAGAAGTGAAAGTCTTTTGGCTAGGGATACTGAATTCAGGTTTCATTGAGCTTCATAATTTCATGTTTATGTCTGAGTGGCCTTTTGTGACAGCAGAAGATCAGTCACTAGAGGGTTTGACACATTAGGGGGGAAAAAGGGTACTAGAAGGTTTGAGACATTAGGCGAAAAAAGGGAAGAGGAAAGGAAGCAAAAATTTACTTTCTAGTTCAACCACTTATAGGGGCTGATTTTGGTTTATATCTGAGGTGCCTCCAAAGAAACCACTTGTTAATACAGGAATATTCAGAAGTGAAATGATTGCATTGTGAGAGTTATAACCTCATCAGTCCATTCCAGTTTCAATGAATTGACTAGGTGGTAACTCTTGGCCAGTGGGACTTGGTTGGAGAAGGTTGGTCACTGGGAGTGTGCCATGGAAGTATTCATCTTCCTGTGACCTCTTCCCATCTCCCCTTCCTGATCTGCTATTAGCTGAGCAGTTTCCGTCTACCCCCATGATTTTCTGGCTCACCTAGGGCCCACAGCAATGGAGTTGTCTGTCTATGGCTTGAGAACTCTGAACTTGTGTATTCTAAATAAACTTTTCCTTCTCTAAGTTGTTCTTTTTGGGTATTTTGGTCATAGTAATGCAAAAGTTGACAAAAATGGGGCCCCAAATGGCAGTCTAAATTGAGGTACTATCTTACAAATGTCTCTATTAGAGGTACATGATAGAATAATTTACCCCATCCAAATTAAAAAGTGCCTTACTTAATATCATTTAAAGCACATAGAGGAAAACCAATTTTAATGTACCCTTTACATGGTATTTCAAACTAGCAGATACCCAAACTTGCTGTCATATTACTGATTCATTAAGGGACTATGGCATTTGAAGTTGTTCATTCAGAAAATTACAATTTGAATCAGGAAATGAATGAATTATTGCATTATCATAGAAAGAAAATTTATACATGGAAACCAAGAATGCTCGAGAAAAGCCAAAGTGTCTGGGCCACATGTAATTTTTTCCTAATTAGGAATAAACATAAAGAAACTTTGATATGTAAAGTCAAATAAATCATAATAAAATTAACTAGAAAGAGTAAATCAAAATGAAGATTTCCTATTATAAAAATGCTTAAACCTGTTTTGTTTTTTTTTTAATTTTGGAAAAGGGAAAAAAAACTACATGCCCACCCTTCCATTAGTGTGGATTCATGGCACACAGTGTTATTTGCATTTTTCCTTATCCAGTCAGGCAGTTTGTGAATATTTAATATCTCACTTCCATTTTCATGCCTGTGAACAAGCAGGTACTCCCAGCACACATGGGAACAGGATGTCTTATGCATATAAAATGTGTACCCGAAGACGAAAGTTTTGATGAAAACTTGGAAAACAAATATTCATCTCATTGGAATACAATTTGTGAATTTTTCAGCAGTTTCATGAAAAACTGAAAACTATTTGAGAAGAATAAATGAGCAATTTCACACAACTCTAGTTTTCTTCCTCTTGTTTCCTGTTTTGCTCTGTTATGCATGGTAGAAGATCTTATAAAAAATGCCTATATTACTGACCTAGCTCTTTCTGAAAGTGGTTTTGTCATCCTTCAAGTCCTTAAAGAATAAGATGAAAGTAAAAATATGGAAGTGTTTGCACTGAGGAAAATGAAAGTTGAAAGGCACAAAGAAGAACAAGGAGCAGAGAGATTGTGGATACTGATAGACATTCAGCATCTAATGAACATTTCAAAATGGAACCTCAGTGAAAAGAAAATACTCTGCTTTAGTAGAAAGGGAAGAAGATTATAAAATAATTCTTAGAAGAAATAGAGCAGATTTAGAGTCACTAAAATATACTGTAGAATTCATAACTGAATTGGGAAAGGCATTACTTGATGTAACATTTAACTTAACAATGAAGGATGAAAATACATTTTGTCTGATTGAATTTTGAGAGTATACTCAAAATTCAATGATAAATAGGCTTTAGCACATCTGATAGAATTTTCCTCCTTCAAAAATCTGTTTTAAAAGTAGTCTTCATTCTCTTCTTCTTTTTTATTGTGTTTTGCTTTCCTGTGGAGTGAGAATAGTAGTTTCCAGAAAGCTTGGTAGCAACTTTTGTATCTACCCTCAAACATCAATAGTGGTATCTTTTAAAAAAGAATTTCTGGAGATAAACCACACCTTATACTGTGACCGTAACAAAAATTTCAGAAAGATAATTTTCATCTTTCATTATTTTCAATTGATGATTTAGGGTATAAAAACTTATTGATACTCAAAGTCTTATATTGAACTCCAGATGTATCTACTCCAAATTATCACACAAAACAGATTGTGTTCTTCTTGAAAACCTCTAATCTATACCAGGAAAGGGAACAAAAGTACGTGGATGTTGTTTTTATCAGGTTTTTCACTGCTGTGACTAAAGGACCCAACCTGAACAATTGTAAAGGAGGAACATTTTATTTGAGAGTTAATAGTTTCAAAGGTCTTAGTCCATAGAAGACCAGATCCATTCCTTGGGGCTCTAGTTGAGGCTAAACAACATGGCAGAAGAGTGTGGCAGAGAGAAGCAGCTCACATGATGATCAGAAAGAGATCTGCACTCACCAGATACAAAATATATACCTCCAATGACCTACCTTGTCCAGCCAAACCCATTTGCCTTCAGTTACCACTCAGTTGATCTCATCAGGGGATTAATTCACTGATTAGATTAAAACTCTCAAAACCCAGTCACTTCTCCTCTGAACCTTCTTGCATTGTCTCACGGGTGAGATTTTGGGGGACACCTTACATCCATACTGTACTATCTTGAAGAAAGTGGTTCTATCCTCATTTTCCAAACTTCAAAATCAAAGGAAGAAAAAAAAATTCAAAAGGTTATATGGCAATATGGTAATACATCTAAAGCCTCATATTCTCAAAACTTCCTTAATTTTAGGGTATGGCAAAGGATATTGGTAGTAGGTATAGTGACTAGACTGACTTTATTTTGGTAGGTACTATGAAAACTATGGATTTTTCTAGAATAAAAGCTACATGTGGGAATATTGATTTTTTGTGATAATGTTTATGACATTTTCATATTTGCTGTTACATGAATGTGCTATAGGAATGGCTGCTATGTGGTGTAGAATTAGGAAATGGAGATATTTTATCTATATTTTTAATAGTAAGTGTTGCAATTTATGCATCATGCTCTGGAGTAAGACTTTCATAAGTTTTAAGTTAGTGATTCCCATGACAGTGCTATGAGATTTGAATATCTCAATGTTCCAGATTTAAGAGAGGCACCAGAAGGTTGACTGACTTCAACAAGCAATAATAAGGTCTGGACACTAAACCCTGTCTAAGCGGAACAGAATCAGAGCTCTTCAAACCTCACTTTGCTACCACTCTGGCACATTTCATATTATTTAATATTTGCTAAAGTTCTACAAATTAAACCAATTATCAGAGTTATCTGTTCAAAATTTTGAATCAGAGTCATCTTTTCAAATTAATGGAATTAGGTAAGCCAAGCCATGTTGTATCTGTCAACAATGTACATACAAGGTAATATTACACAATAAATGAATGGGGCTGTACCTATGTCATCACCTACATTACACCATTGAAATTGTTTTAAGTGATTGTAAAACAGTGGTTGTGACAAGAACGAAACTTTCAGGCACTATCATAAAATTCATTCAATGCTGTGTTTACATTATATGGCACACTCTAAAACCTTAATTATAGGACTCTTCCAATTGTCAATCAAGCTTTACATTTTATAGATAGAAAAGAAAATATTTCCTTAGATTTCAAAATTTACAAGACGTATGGTGTAGAGGCCCATATTTTACAACTGTGCTGACCGTCAAGGGTCTCTTTAGATCACTACTTTATTCTTTAGTAAAGATCAATAAAATTCACTTATTGTGCTTTTTGTGGATGGAAATAGAAGGGAGATCATTGATGGGCATATTTCAAAATCCCATACTGAGTGTGTAAATATCTGGGAGTCACTGGAACAATGAAAGTGGCAGCCTATAAAACTTATTTAGATTAATTTAAAGAGGAGAATGGCAGAATTAGCCAGTTCACAAGACTGCACTGTCTCTATAGACACTTTAGTGGCTCTCTTTGATAAATGTAAATTTACACAGGATTTCAGAATGTTGGAGTGATCTAAGTAACTTGTGTATGAAGCATCTGCCTGTATGTACTAAGGGTGCTTCCTAAAATCTTGAGAATGTGATGAGATTTGCTGAGCAATGCTACTTGGATGTTTCAAGAGAATAGAAAAGAATCTTTTAAAATGCCATAAACAGTGATAATTAAGAGGAAGAATTGATTAATTGTAGAAAATATACATTTAAGATGGATATAATCATCCTTTTTGTTTTTTCCCGTATAACAGTTTCTATGTGCTTGATAGAAGTTTATGGTTAATCTTGTAGGCAAGGAATTAATTGAAATCAATGTAACACATGATAGTATAGTCACATAGTAGGCACTCAAAAACACATGGCTGATGTTAGCCACGACAAAGAAGATTTACAATGAATTAAGTAACTATACACATTTATATTGTATGATATGACATAATTAATGTCTTTTTCACACCATAATAAAAATTTAAAATATATTCTTTTTATATTTAGAAGTTGCTAGCAGGTTTGAGCAGGGTAGATATAAAAGCTGATTTACATTTATTTTATTTTGTTTTTTACTATAACTAATATTTATTAACATCTGCTATTTTTCCTTCATAAACATTGACACTTTATAAAAGTTATATGTAAGTTAGTTACTATTCCAATTCTACAAGTAAGAAATTATAACATCATATTTTCCATGTTTATTAAGTCTTCCTCACCTACACTTTACCTTGTTTAATTCTGACCCAATTTCTGTTTGGTATTGAATATGTATGTTATTCTTCCTCACTTTTGAAGTACATTTGTGTATATATTTATATTTTCCATGGACTTAAGAGAAACCTTAGTCTTTATTGTTATTTTAATGATGATACATGCCCTCCAAACCTTCTAAGACACATTTTAAAACAAATTGGCACAGAGAAAAATGTCAGATAATTTAGTTTGTTCCCTATTGGAGATTACGTAGCTCAAAGACACAAGAGTGGCAGGCAACTAATTAAAGGAGAAAACAGCTAATAGAAGACTTTTAAGCCCTTAATACACCAAAGAGAAAGCATGACACCATAAAATAGACAGAGCATAAATAGCTATTTGCAGTAGATTTTATACAAAGTAAAAATGAAACACAAGGAGACCCATCAGGGAGCCACATTGTGGAAGAAAATGCTGTTAGTGGAGACAGTTGAGCCCTGGAATGGAGTGCTGTGTCTCAGTAAAGCTCCGTGGGAGTCCATGGAGAAACAGCTGCCCCCTGAAGACAGAAATGCAAAAACAATGGGCTGGACGTTTGCTGACAGCAGAATCTAACCTATCATTGTAAGAAAAGTACTACTGATATCATGAATGACTCCAAAGTTATCCATGGCCCCTTTTTCTGTGCCCTCTAAGTGGCCTTCCTGTGTTCGTTTAATTAAACAGTGAAAGCAGAGAACTCTGTAAAGGAATCAAATGTGTCGCAAAGCTTCATAGAAAAAAAAAGTTATATGTTTTCATAATCACTCTTCCTGGAATCAAAAAAATAAATTTAATTGCCTCCTACACCTCCTACAGGTAACTACAAACTCAGACAGAAGCTACATAAATAATCCTGTGATTTCCAAGTAGTGAGTAAAGAGTAAATACGGACTGCTGGTAGACAACTAATTCTTTTTATTCTTTTTCTGAGTGTAATTTACTGTAAAGAATGGTGAAGACAACTAATACGACTTTTTTTCTTTTTCTTTTTCTGAGTGTAATTTACTGTAAAGAATGGTGAAATTATAGGGAAAGTGAGTAGATGATCAAATATGTATCGATTTATGATAGCCTTATTAATTGTCCACATAATCTAATTACTGACACTAGGCATTAATTTTATGTCTGTGGCTATTTTCAGAATACTTAGCATGCAGATATTTAGAAAAGAAAAGTATACTTTTAAAAACCCTGGGCTGGGACATATGGAGTTTTGTTATTACTAAATAATTAGCTTGCTCTTGTGGTAAACTGGATTTAAAAAAAAAAAAATGCTCCCTTGTCCCAAAGCAGAGTATGTTTTCAAGGCATTATAAATACCTTGGAATTTGTTAGGAAGATTAATCTCAAGATATACATCTTTATTTTCAGTGAATCCAATTTATCTGTGGTCCCTTTTGCTGCTTATATTTATATAAATAAGCGACTCCATTATAGGCTAAATAGTGATGCCTAAAGGTATCCTGTTCCTATTCCCTGAATTCTGTGAATTTACATTATATGGCAAAAAAATTTTGCCATAGTGATTTAGAATTTTAAGACAGGGAAATTCCTGAAATGTTTTCCTGTTGTGCCCCAAATGCATCCACAATTATATCTGGAAGAGGAGGGCAGAGGGATATTCTGTTATGGCAGAGAGCCCATCACAATGAAGACCCAACTTCAACAGAGAGAAATATTTGAAATGCTACTCTGTGGGCTTCAAAAATGGAAGGAAAGAACATTAATCAAAGAAAGTAGATCTAGAAACTGAAAAAGGCAGAGAAATAAATTCTGACACTGAAGTTGCTGCCCCAGTGAAACTGCTTTCAGATTTCTAAAACTGTAAGGGAATAAATTTGCATTGCTTTAAACGACAAAGTTTATGGCAATTTATTATAGCAGCCATAGGTAACTAATATAACACGCATAAGAATTTTTTAAATATTTAAAAATTGTCTTAGAAGAAAATTGGCCTACAATAAGAAAAATCTGTAAGAACTATTCTCAGTGTATGTAAGATTTTTCTTGGGAGTTTGTAGAAAATCAGATTCCCGACTTTTCCTTCAAGTAATGTGATATAATAAAATTGAAGAGGACCCAGAAAATCTGCATTTCAACAACCCCTTGTAGGAAATATTCAGAGCAAAGATTGAAATATGGTGTCATAAGGACAGGTCTTAATGTGACTTCTGTATTGGATTATTTATTTTAATGGTCAAACCATGCATTTCTCCAGATAAAAGCCTGGTTGGATAAAGGGTCTCCTCTTCTGCTCTATCTTTGCTTTCTTCTTTCCTTTTGTCCTTCTTTACCTGTGTGTCCAATCCCTGAGAACTCATAAAGTCTAATAATTTAGATAATTGACAACCGGCAAACTCCTCAATATTGCTAGAAGCCTATTTAAAGACATTTAAGAAATTGTGTTCTGTTATATATGTGGACTTTATGATAAGCATATAAGTATTTTGAACCCCATTTTTGAAATGGATTTTGAGAAAAGTGCACATTTAGCCATATAGAACTATAGAAAGATTAGTTTTGAACTTCAATGTTTAACTCTGAATCCATGATTTTTTAAAGGGCATGAAACCATTAATGTCCTAACAGAAGCAGATAGGCGGGAAGGGGCAAAGCTTCTCTGTTTTTTTTTTTTTTTCTGTTCCAGCCTATAATGGAATCCTCATCCAAATTAGGATGGATAATCTACTTGACTGTGTTCATCAATTCAAATCTTAATATCACCTAAAGATACCCTCACAGACATAGCCAGAAATAATGTTTAATCCAGGCACTTTGTGACCTAGTGTGACACATAAATTTATCATCACAGTAAGGGTCCAAATTCATTCTTTCTTCATGTGAATATCCAGTTTTCTGGGCCCCATGTGTTGAAAAAACTGTCCTTTCCCCATTGAGTGTTTTTGCCATCCTTGTTGAAGATCATTTGATCATTTACAAAAGAGCTTATTTCTGTGTTCTTTATTTTATTCCATTGGTCTACTTGTTTGTCTTTATTCCAGTACTATACTGTTGTGATCACTGTAGCTTTGTAAAATATTTTAAATCAGTAAGTTTTTGTTTTCCAATTTTTTTCTTCTTTGTCAAAATTGACTATTTGGTGTCCCTTGAGATTTCATATAAATTTTAGAATAAATTTTCTATTTCTGTGAAAAATGCTAGTGTTTTATTTTGTTCCTTCGGTTGGGTATGTTTCATTGTTTCTTTATATGCCTAAATTGGCTTTGAAAAACTACCAACTCTCTCAGTCTTTGTGTTTTGGTTTCTCTAGTTTCTCTATCAGAAATTCTAGGACCTCCCACATTTATTTTGACTTCTTGTTGCTCCTGGCATCTACCTGTGAAACTGCAGCTCCACCATGAAGCTCCTCTTTATTTCCAGCAGTCTCCAAACTCTACCATCCTTTCTGTTAGTTCTCTGAGTCAGATGAGACAGGAACCAGTCCCTCAGGCAGGCCCCTAGACAAGCTAGTCACATGGCCTACTCTCTTTTTGGACTAGTTGCTCACATAGTCCACTCTTGTGTTTCCATCCCAAGGGAGCAGATTGGGTCCAGGGGTTTGCTCTAAGTGACTCTAGCTATGATGCATAGGAGGAAGGGAATGAACAGTTGTGACAAATACACATTTTCCTGTCTCTTCATTGAAATCTTGGCCTGGGTGCTATAGTTGCTTAATTGGTCTTTAGAGAGCTCACAGAGGTGTTCAAGTACAAAAATTATTGTTAATGTAGTGTCTCTGTGGGGGAAGATGGCCTAGTCCTCATCTTGCTTGTGTCACTCCCAGATGTGCCAACATCTTCATGTTTCTGAAAGAGGGATGTGTCTTTAAATAGTCTCTTAACCATTTTTTTTTTCTCTCCTTGGTTACATATAAAATGAAGGTATATCTTAAAACAAGATTGATTTAAATTTGATTAAGTATACTAGCTATATGGTTTTCATTTAAAAACTTCAGTTTCTTCATCTGTAAAATTAGAACTAATTCCATAAAATTAGTGAAGATTAAGTCTGGTTTTCTCTGAAAAAAACCCGCTGTTTTAAGTGTTCAGCAAATGCTTATACCTTTCTCTCCTCTCTCTCTAGTCTTTACTGTAAAGAGCATGTAAATTGATAAATGGCTCATTCACAGTCACCTCCTTGATTAGATAGTAAGTAACTCTCAACAATTACAAAATGTTCAGGAAATCTTCAAATATAACTGTAGGGATTTCTATTACATTTCACTTGACATGAAGATGTTTCTGCAAAACCTCCCAGAAAGGCAGGTTCAGTTGCAGGGAGAGTCCAAGTCCTAGAAATATGTTGTTTATGAATATTATTACATCTTTCTTTCTAATTCTATGTATTCTCTCAGAAAGGAGGGATAAGCTCCATAATAGCTTCCATGGACTTTTCTTAATAGTTCATGGAGCAATAAATTATTCTCTGGATGTTTAATTGCAATATAGTGAAAATTCACTTAATTAAAAAAAATTCAATTAATATTTTATTGGATGAACTGGATTCAAATTAATTCAAAACAAGACAATCTCATAAACAAATAATTTAATTGATGAAGTCAGGGAAAATACTAGATCAAATTTTGTCTCTATAAATAAAGCAAACCCAAGGAATTATGGACAATCTTAACAGTTGAGATAGAAAATAGCTACACAATGGTTTTTCCTGAGTGTAATTACAACCAAATCTGTATGGTATATTACATAATATAGTTACTGAAAATATTTTTCTTCTCATTTAATGGCTAATTATTTACAAGTGGAAATGATAATTATTTTCTTGAAGGAGACTGTTTTGTGAGTACTATGCAGCTTTACAACCTAAATTAATATGAAACATATCATTCCAATTTTCTAAAGTAATGTTTAACATTATTTAAAAGAAGTCTGTTTAGAATGAAATAAATTCAATTCAAAAATACTAATGTTTGTATATTCTTCCACACATCGTCTACATAAGAGAATTACTGGAAGTGATAACACAGCTGCCTCTGAGATAAAGATACAAGTGCTTGGGATCCCTGCAAATCACTCCATTGCAGAGGCCCTTTCTCCATCAACAGTCTCACTAGTTTCCTAGCTCCCAAGTTCTGTACCTTGCAGTAATCCTTGATGTTACTCTTCTTTTCCCTTTGTGGTTAATAATTTACCATTCAATAATTCACCAATTTTTATTTCAAAGTTTTCTAGTATTTGCACCATAGTTCTCATCCAACTGCCATTATTCAAGCCCAGATTCACATACTGAATTACTGCAATAGATTTTAGATTAGTTCTCCTCTCCAGCTTTCCTCTCATTATTCCTGTATCCAACAACATAGTAGCTTTCTAAATTACTATTTTCATCATAGTATTTCTCTGTGCAAAAAGTTCCTACGGTTGTCCTTGTGGGCTGAAATCCAGATTCCTCAGCCTGGCATGAAATCTCCTCTACCAGCTGACCCTGTTTACTCATTCAACAAATATTTATTGAGAGTTGACTGTGTGTTTAGCATTTTCAGTATCTTCTAATTCTAAATAACTTAAAATATTTTACTTTCCTGTTGGATGTTTGTGAAAATATTAAAGATAAGTTAAATAAGAGAGCCAGATAGCAATTTAAGAGTTCTTAAATGACAATATATGTGTGCACTCTTATATGTAAATATATTTGACAAATCTATATTGAATAGCAGTAATAACAGGTTTTTATACCACACTGCAGTTCTTGCAGTTAATATGAACAAATAAGTATGTTTTATTTTAATCCACATGAACAATAATTAGAAAAATAGACCAACTGGTGTTGAAAATAAAAGGAATAGTATTCGAAATAAATAAAACATTTTTTGTGCAATAATCATGAGAGAGCTGGATCTAAATATTTCAAATTTAGGGGTTGTTATTTTGTCTGTTAAGCCATATTATGATCATACATTACTAATAGTAACTCAATCCTCATAACAATCTTAAGAGTTAGGTACTATAGACCGAGTTTAAGACCAAGTTTAAACTATTAGACCAAGTTTAAGAAAAGAAACCTGAGGCAAAGAGAGGGTGAATAGCTTGATTACAATTAGCCTTGTTAGAAATAGCATTAGTATTATCAGGCACACCAGGTAACTGAGATGGCTGAGATATGAATGAAGAAAGTGATGATTAATGATCATTCTGGAAAGTTCTTCCTAGTAGGGCTGGTTCTTGCTCACTCTTCAGATCTGAGAGATTACCCTGGCTGTACCATCAATGGTTACTGCCTTGCTTATTACCACCGGAACTGTCCTGGCTTTGTCACTCTTTATTTTCAGATTAGCTTTATTTCCTTACTGCTTTTCTATATTACTAAGATCTAAAATTTTTAAGAGACCTCAACATTGTTCATTCCTTTTTTCTTAACCATATCTAATATATAATATATGTTCAATAAATATAGTCTAATATAACAGATGAATGAATGAACAAAATTAATGCTATATTTTAAAGGAGTTGTTATAAATTGTTTTAGGCTTTGTGGTTCTGTGATTTGGTAGGACCTCAAGCATAAATTTGAAACGAATGGAGGTTTCTTATTTACAAATGCTAGGCTAAGTTTAGAGGTTGCACATAACTTCATCACACAAAAACATTTAAGTTATTAGATGTCTTTGGAGCCCTGAAGGCAAGAGGTAACATAAAACACTTTGTGAAAAGTGGCCACCAAAGAGAAAGCAGAGGCCAGAGAGTATCTGTGACTTATATGCGACCCCATAACTGATCATGGATTTGAATCCAGGTAGTGTATTTCCTGGCTTCTCATATTTCTATTACATTTAGGTGCTTTTTCACAAAATGAATGACAGACAGTTCCTGACAAGACTTTATGAAGATACATGGAATGAACAGACCCATAAGTGAATGAGCAGACCCATGAACAAAACTTTTTTCCTTGTCTACAATATTTTTTGCTTCTCCTCCAAATTTTCTCAAGATACTTGCCTCGAGGTTGTTGTTTTCCTCTTTATAGCATATCTATTTTCATAGCTTCAAATTTTTCCCATATTTGCTCTGTCTATCCCATGCTTCAAATGAGACTCCCAGTTTTATTTATTTCCCAGATAAAATTTTAAAACAAGCTTTTTCAAACTTCTAATTCTAGCCCATGCATTTCCCAATGAATTTTATTGTCTTGCCTCTATTAGTCAATACAGAGTACTTAGACCAATTCAATTTTCTATTTTTCAGGTAGAATTATCCATTCAAAATCCTTAGGATCTTCCCCAATTGTGTAGATAAAGTCCATGATACTTACTAATCACACTATTTTCAGGCCTCTTCCCCTTAGTTTCAGTCTACCTTTTCTCCCACAGGTCCTCTCCACACATCATTTTTCCTTGCTACCTTAGTCCTTTCAGTGAGACCTCCTCATGCCATTTTGCATAATGAAGTATTGTAAACATCTTTCTGAACCATCTTATGTCTACATATCTGTTATGGTTTGGATGTGAGGTGTCCCCAAAAGCTCATGTGTAAGACAATGCAAGAAGGTTCAAAGGAGAAATGATTGGGTTGTGAGAGCTTTAACCCAATCAGTGAATTAATCACCCAGTAGGGATTAACTGATTGGTAACTGAAACTATGTAGAATGTGGCTGAAGAAGGTGGGAATTGGGAGTGTGGCTTTGTGCTATATATTTATATCTGGCAAGTGGACCGATCATCATGTGAGCTACTTCCCTCTGCCACATTCTTTACCATGATACTCTGCCTCAACTGGAGCCCTGGAAAATGGAGCCAGCTGTCTATAGACCTCTGAAACTGTGAGTCCCTAAATAAACTTTTCCTTCTCTGTAATTATTCTGATTAGATCTTTTGGTCACAACAGCAAAAACCTGACTAAAACGCTATCGAAGTCTTTTTTATAAAAGATTAAGTTGGAAACTACTTTCCAGATTTCTTTCCTATCCCTCATACTGCTGCAAATCATATCTTCTTAACATCCTTCGAGAATTTGCAAATCAGTTGTTCATTTTAACACTTTACCTTGCATTCCAGTTATGGGTTCATTGCTTTCTTTTCTTATTTTAAAGAATGCTTTTAGATTCACTGTTGTATCTGCAAGAAGACCTGGTAAATGCCTAATTTAGGATCTTACAGAGTAATTAAATTAGCTTGAAATACATGTTCTAGATTAGCCAGAGATTTTGAATAGGAGCAGTGTTTTTACTTATGCATAATCTAAAAAATCATTAAAACTTGGTTTTGAATAAAATATATAAGCACTATATATATATTTTTTTTTAATATTTTTTTTTAGTTGTCAATAGAGATTTGCTTTATTTATTTATTTATACGTGGTGCTGAGGATCGAACCCAGGGCCTCACGCATGCGAGGCAAGCGCTCTACCGCTGAGCTACAATCCCAGCCCAAGCACTATATATTTTAAGTGGAGAACACTCAAAGACTAAGTATATTTCATGATTTAAAGATCAAAAAGAATCCAAAAAAGCAGGTAATCAATTATTTTTTTGAATGACTCCCAAGTGCACATTAATATTTACTAAAAGTAAAACCTACCTTAATCCTATCCTTCCTTAAAGTGATTTTTTTTTTTTGGTACCGGGGATTGAACTCAGGGGCACTCGACCACTGAGCCACATCCCCAGCCCTATTTTGTGTTTTTTATGTAGAGACAAGGTCTCACTGAGTTGCTTGGAGCCTCGCCGTTGCTGAGGCTGGCTTTGAACTCGCGATTCTCCTGTCTCAGCCTCCCTAAGTGCTGGGATTACAGGCTTGAGCCACCGCGCCCGGCTTTAAAGTGATTCTTGAACAAATAGTGGGACACAGTTTTCTAGCTAAAAGTCATGCTATTAATTAGGCTATTATACTATTTTATAATATGCCAGTTACAACATCATTTGCATAGCAAAAACATTGATTTCAGTATTATCCTTCAAGTGAATAAATTATATGTTATATAATGAGTTACTTGATAGATTTTTGGGGTATACCTCATTTGTAAAAAGTCTCTTAATTTAAGTAACAGAAACTTTTATAATTTTATAACATGTTATACTTGACTTCTTTCCTTCATGAATGTTTAACTCATTTAAAAAAATTGTTCTTTTTAGATATACATGACAGTAGAGTATGTTTTGGCAGGGGGAGCAGGGATTGAACTCAGGGACACTTACCAGGGATTGAACTCAGGGACACTTGACCACTGAATCACATTCCCAGCCCTATGTTGTATTTTATTTAGAGACAGGGTCTCACTGAGTTGCTTAGCACCTCTTTTGCTGAGGCTGACTTTAAACCTTCCGTCCTCCTGCTTCAGCCTCCCAAGCCGCTGGGATTACAGGCATGCACCACTGCACCCGGCAGTAGTGTATATTTTGACATATCATACATATATGGAGTATAACATTCTAATTAGGATCTCATTCTTGTGATCATGAGTATTTAACTCATTAGGGTGATTGTTAACTCCAGATACCAGTCCAAATTTAGTTCACTTATAATAATGCAAAAGAATAAGTATAAATGCAAATACTTTCCATATGATAAAATGATCCACGCAGTAAAAAAGATCCATGTGTATGTTCCCCAATCATATGTTAGAAAACAAAGTGTGGATGAAAGCAGAACTGACATCAAGCAACATTATAAGAAATCACAGATAAACAGATGCTCTTGTTTCAAAGGTACGTCAGAAGACATCTTTCAGACAAGGCATTTGATATTTTAACTTCTGCTACAACTTTTTCATACTCAAATTTTTCTGTTTTGTTTTTGTTTTTGTTTTGTTTTCAGAAATATAGAAAAATGAAGATGTGCTCCACTTCTCTGCAATTGTCCTGTGTTCACTCAGATTTCTGGCCTCTTTGTGAAGAGAGAATGTTTTGATGCCTGTGTTGACTACAGCTCTCACGAATTGCAAATGTAAATGAGAACATCTCATGACCAAATTCGACACAGCTTGCCTGATTCATCCTGCAAATGAAAAAGCAATTAGCCATTCAAACCTGTGCTTTTGGCAGTGTCAGTACAATTAATGAAGGTGCAAACACTTTAAATACCATTTGCTTGCAAAGTTTTGTGTTTTAGAAGATTAAATATATTTGAATATTTACTCCTATAAGTTTACATTTTATGCCTAATAAAATTTAATCTTTGAATCAAGCTGACAAAGGTATATAAAATAATATAAGACAGAACACTTATTTTTAGGGGAATGAAGTATACATACGTAAGTATACATAGATTTTGTTTTAAGCTGGTAAGGAAGAAGAGCTGGTTGCAGTTGCTCTAATTTTGTCTGTTCTTTGGCAAATAAACAAAACCTAAATGTATACAGATATCTCTCTTTGCTGAGCAATTTCACTGTAGCCACTAATTGTAGCACTATTAGTGATAAATTCTGATTTACAGCTTAATTGGCCAGAAGTGAATATAGCCTCAAGGTCATTGCAATAAAGAAAGCAGGAACTTTAGGGAGGTGCATAAGTTAAGCAAGAGATTGCCTGGTGCAGTGAGTGAAGAAGCTCTGTTATATTATAATACAACACGGGGCCATATTGTGCAGTGCTGACTCCATACATATAACACAAAAGGTCAATTTAAAGTGCTCACAGAAGTCCCACAATAAAATATTTTATATTTAACAACATGACTCCGATGCTTTTTCCCTACAAGGGAAACCAATAATTACATGATGTCAAAAGGGATTAAAAATGGACCAATTAAAGCCTCAAGGAAAGTTAAGTTTCAAAAGAAAAGCAGCAGAAAATGGGAGAAAATAGAAGCAAGAATTTAAGAAACCTAGAATTGCATATGGAGCTGATCAGCATTTGAGAGGGTCTGTTATTTTTCCATAAAACACAAGTGAAAGCTTACAGCATAGGGAGTGATTCTGAATATGATAGAAGAAACAATAACAAAGATATTTATAGAGAATTTTGAAGCTCACTATATTCTTAAATATATTGAAATTCATGAAAGGCAACTTTGCTTTTACATGAAAACAGAAAAAAGAAGGAAAATCTTATTGACCCAGGAACAATTGATTTTCAACTAATATTCAAGTCATGCCAATTTGACGCATAATTTATCAGAGAGAATAACATGCAAAACTGTATTAGACTAAAAGACTAGAATGATCCTAGTCCCCAGAGACATGAATAAAGTGAGAGGGTGTAAGCATTTGCAATTGCCTACCTCTGAAGAAATACCCTGAAAGCTAACAAAACCTCTGCTATTAATAGCCTTGCTTGTCACCAGGGACTCCAGCATATTTGCCATGTTAAAAGGGGTTTTAAAACTTCTTGAATAATATCTCAAACTAATTATTGTTACTATATTAAATATGCATATGTACTAATAATATAATATTAATTTAATAAAACATGGGCTCAGAAATAGCCTCTTGTGTTGCTTTCACGTATTTGAATTTGCATCTGCAGTTATATGAAGAGGGAGGAAATGTATTCAAGGGAGAGAAAACTTACGGGCACTGAATGAAGGTTAGGGCCATATTTAAGTGTTGTCTTTATGAGGTGTTGACATGAAGCTCTGATAAGAAGCCTCTAGGGAATGCAGCATGGGCTCCGTGGGCAGGAATAGATTCTAGAAAGTGTGTCAGAGGAGAAGAAAAGGAACAATGTTGCACATAAACTATCTGGAGAGCATAGTTTTGGATGCTTTCAGGACTTGAATTGGCCTGCTTCATGCATAAGACTTTTTCTCCCTTGAGATAAACTGCAGTCACAAAGATTCCAGGAAGTCTACAATATTAGGAATTTATAAGAGATTATTCTAAGATTTGTGTTTCCCCTTCTAGTGCTCTTTTTCACCGTAAGCACTAGCAGTTAGGGGCTCAAGAGAGCTACAAAGTCCCATTGTAAGTAGATCTATAGGCAGGCAAGGGCCTGTTGAGGACAAATACATGCAAGAAATATAGGTAACTAAGGGCCTTTCCTCTGCTCTGGCATTGTTGGAACCAGAAACCTAAACACGAGTATTATTTTGGACAACCCAGGAAAATTCTTTAGTTCCTTTACCATCTAACATTTGTATTTTAAGAATACAACATACAAAAAAAAAAAAACTTTTTGGGAAATAAAGGTAAAACACATAAAGTGAAAGGAGAATGAAAGATTAGTCTAATAGGAAATACTGCAAAAACATCCTGATGGTAGTAGGGAAAAGTATTTGATTATGGATAAGTGGTCAGATGAGGGATTTTGAGGATAAAACAGATAAAGCAGATTAGGTGAAACACCTTAACTAATTGGCTTATTCATCCCTGGCATATGCAATATTTATAATCCTAGCCTGACTCAAGTGTGGCTTAGGTGGTGATAAAGGCATAAACTGTATCATATTTCATGACACCTACATGGATTTCCATATTATTTTCACTTCTCAGGAACTGAATGGAAGTTCCTATAGTGAGAGAATTCCTAATGGTATGAATTTTAATGAGGTCTCTATATGGTGCCAGATGTGTGACATTGTGGCTGGCATTTAATCTCCTGGAGCCATATTTTCTCCCCTGTACTATGGAGTTAAATATATCTGTGCAGTTAGAATATTTCAAGGTCTCTTCCCATTCTAAATTTCTTTGGTTTTAAATATTTTCTCCTCTTATTTACAGTTTGTATTTTTAATGTGTTCAACTACCTTCCTTCTGATCTTCTGAGCTTTCTCCTTCACAGGAGGCACGTAGTTGTGGTGGCAAGAAGAATGCTGGTGTGTTTTGGCTCAAGTTATGACTGCTTGATCCAACATGTATTTCAATCATTGCCATCCACCATGAACCATGGGAACCCTCTCTAGAATTGAACCAATGCAGGCTCCATGCCCTTGAACTTCCAAAACTGTAAACTATGTTTCTTTTTCTTCGTAAATAGCTTGTGTCAAGTATTTTGTTATAGTGATGAAAAAATAACTCATATAACTGCTAAGAACAAGAGGGAAGTTCCTGAGTTCTTTCACCAGTATATATGAGCTTGATATCTTAGTTCCATGAGTGATCATCTCTCCTTCTCCTGAAAATATGCTCATAGAGAAATGTGATGTGCTAATTTCTTCATGAAATATTTCTTCATGAAATAACACAAAATAACATGTTAGTGTTATTTGATGGGGAAATCAAAAACTTATAAGCCACAGCTCAAAAATATTGTATTTCAAATGATAGTTTGGTGATGGGGTAATAATGACCACAAAGAAATGAAATGATAATGAAACACAAAGAAAGGAGCCTTGTCAACTTTGAGGTAAAATCCACACTACATTTTGAGGGCTGAATGAATTGAAGCTGACCAGGTTAAAAGGTGGAGAAAAGACTGTCCAAGAACAGATACTGGAAATTTTCAAGCAGAAAGCAAAATTTAGTTTTTATTTTTTATATCAATTTCTTTGTGGGTATGTAGAAAAGAGATGGGATAATACTGAAAAAAGGGGGCATCAGGTAAGGGTTGTTTTGCAGATTAGAGAGACTATATGTAAACTTGTTGTAACACAGAATAAGTCTGCCAAATCACTTGTCTCCAAACTCCAGGAAGTTAGAGTTCTATATCATTTGCCATCGTATGTCTGGTATACACCAGTAACCCTGTCACATAGCAGTCACTAGCCTAGTGGCTATTAAGCAGTACATTTAATATTTGCAGTATAACATTAATCAAGTATCAGGCTCCATTATTCTTGACCTGAACCACATTTTCGTAAGGTGATAAGACAAAGCAGAAAGAGGGATTTGAGAGAGGAGGGAGCTGTCCATAGGGGCCTTGGGAAAACTCATTAAAAAGATGTTATCTGAAGGACAAGGATTTAGCCATGTTGATGTAAGGGGTGGAGGGCAAGGCCAGTTTCAAAGAATAGCAAGTACAAAGGCCCCCCAAAAGAACATGTCTAGTGACTCTGAAATAGCAAATATACTGTACTTCTGGATCCCAGGCTATGATGTAGTTGAAAGAAAACAGAAATCTCAGGGAAACAGTGTTATTAGGGAAGAGCGAGGCTTTGATCTGCTCATGTTTGACTTTGAGTTTCAGAGGACATAAAGAAAATGGTTTCAGTGAACAGAGAATGGATAAGAAAAAGGGTAGAAAATGCACTATAAATAGTCCAATGAAGACTAGAATCCAGAGATTTGGGGATTGGTCCAGAAACCTAAGACCTTTTAGAGTGACATTCCTTAACAGGAACCTGGGTTATGCTGAACTTACCCGTCACTGTCTCATTCAATTGATTAATTGATAATGGACAATATATGATAGTTGGAGGGAGTGAAGAGCAACATCATCCTCTGCCTCTTTTTTTTTTTTTTTTTTTGGTACTAGGGATTGAACTCAGAGACTCTTGACCACTGAGCCACATCCCCAGTCCTATTTTGTGTTTTATGTAGAGACAGGGTCTCACTGAGTTGCTTAGGGCCTCACCTTTGCTGAGGCTGGCTTTGAACTCGCGATTCTCCTGTCTCAGCCTCCCTAAGTGCTGGGATTATAGGCGTGCACCACTGGGCCCAGCTCATCCCCTCCCTCTTTATCAGCACTGACAATGCTACCAACACTGTGGAGTTCATAGCTTTTACAAAGCAATCAAGAAAGGAAGGAAGGGAGGATGGTAGGGCAAGCGAGAAAAGAAAAGAAGAAGAAAAGGAGGGAGGAAGAAGTAAAGAAAGACAAAATATGTAATAGGTACTGAATCAAACCTAGCTTGATAAGAATAAATGGTATGACCACCATATCTGTTTGGTGGGAGTCAGAACTATGGGCATGTACCAGAGTAGAATACTGATATGCAGAGAAAACCTAGTGACAAGCTAGTGAAGCTCCACTTAGGTCCTCAAAAGATGACTGAGCTTGCAAAGGTAATGGGGATGTTTCGTGTTTTTAAAAGTTAATTTCTAATGGGAACCTAGGTGAATCCCAATTAAATATTTTTAATGAGCTGTAAGGGAATTATCAAGTTTTTTCTGATTAATTCTTCAGAAATCTGTTTAAAATACTTACAAGAAGTTATTTTATCTTAAGAGATTGGAAACTAATTTTTTTTTAAAAAGTTGACTTTCCTTTTCTTAAGCAAATCTTAAAGAGTTTTGCTTTGGGAATTGCACATTATCCAGTGGGGGTTAGGTTTTATACATCTAATTTGAATACATCTAAGCTTAGACTAACCAATTTTTTAAAAAATTTTCTGTTGCAGAAAATCTCCATTCTAAAAAGATCAAAATGCTCATTTCCTTATTTGTCTTGTTTGTTCTTTTAGACAATGGGACTATCTCATTATGCAATTTGCGAAGATTACCTCAGGTACTAGCACTTTTTTTCGATTTTGTGACTTTTTTGTATGCTTAAATTATACCTATTTTTTTGGTGATCAGTTGAATATTGATGAAGATAATATACCTCCCCCTAAAAAAAGCAGCTTTAATGAAATATAATAAAACAGGAATGAGTCTTCAGCAGGGGTTAATTACTGTTCACAAATAAGTTACTGTTTGCACAAACATGTTCATTACTTCAGCTGGCACCAAGTGGCATAATCACTCTGGCCTGTGAGGGAGAGTTATTTTCTTACTTTTACAAATGCAGTCTGGTAATTCCAGTGGCTTGGGATTCTGCGACAGGAGGATAGCAAGTTCAAAGCCAGCTTCAGCAAAAGCAAGGCACTACGCAACTCAGTGAGACTCTGTCTCTAAATAAAAAATACAAAACATAGAGCTGGGGTGTGGCTCAGTGGTGGAGTCCCCTGAATTCAATCCCCAATATTCCCTCCCTAAAAAAGGATAGTATCATTTCTATCCTTCCTACCACCACAACACATCTGTAATTTTTAAAAAATAATATATTTCTCCATACTGATTTACTTTTTACAAACTTTAACATAAAGCAAAACTTGTAAATAAAAGATTACGCTGGGTGGGCATACCTATAATCCCAGCTGTTTGGGAGGCTGAAGCAGGAGAATCATGAGTTCAAAACCAGCCTTAGCAACTTAGTGAGGCCTTACGCAATTCATTGAGAACCTATCTTTAAATAAAATACAAAAAAGGGCTGGAATGTGGCTCAGTGGTTAAGTGCCCCTTGGGTTCAATCCTCAGTACCAAAAAAACTTCCAAAAAAACAAAAAACAAGAGATTACTATATTAATTACAATTTTTCGTTCTTTATAATAAACATTAAAATGAATTGAATGGAGGTTTTTAAAAAAATAAATAAATAAAGCCAGGCATGGTGGCGCACGCCTGTAATCCCAGGACTTTGGGAGGCTGAGAAAGGAGAATCACGAGTTCAAAGCCAGCCTCAGCAATGGTGAGGCACTAAGCAATTCAGTGAGACCTTGTCCCTACATAAAAACAAAAAATAGCGCTGGGATGTGGCTCAGTGGTCGAGCACCCCTGCGTTCAATGCCTGGTACCAAAAAAAAACAAAATTAATTAAATTTCAATTGTTAAATAATTATTAAATAAAACAATTTACCAAAAATATCACCTAAAACCCTTCTATTTCTCCAGTGGCACATATCCACAATTTTAGAAATACTATTCTACATTCCATCTCCCATACTAGGGGTGTAAGTTTGATACTTGGGACAGAGGATATGGAGCATGCATAAGCTTTTTCAGCACTTCCAACAGGAACTGAACCACAGAGAACACTTGAAATGATCCATTGGAGTGTTGAAAAATTAACTAAACATTTACATAGAATTTTTTCTTTTAATCCTTTTAATTCCTAATTTGTGAGTTTTATAATGAATATAACATATAGCATTACATAAAATTTATAAATATACTATACTGACAGGTATAATCAAAAGCAATTTTACTAAGGAAGAAGTAAAAAGTGATGTTCACTTACAAATAGAGATTTATACTGTCCTTTTTCTTCCATTCTGTGTCTAGATTTGTGGCTTTAGCTTGAATAAGGAAAATCCAGCTGAATATTAGTCATTTGTCTATGGGCCTTTAACAAAATCCATAATCCTGGATTTTGCTGAATTTCCATAGATATTCAGCAAAACAGTATTAACATAAGCCCACTAAATCAATAATTTACTTAAAAATGTTATTATATAATTATGTCTTGTAACGCAAAGGGAAAGAAGCAAAAACAATGATCCAGAATTCTGTAATTTTGAGATGCATTGACCTTAGAAAACAAACAGTTTTTGAAAATCACTGGATCCTAACATCCAACTGTACCTGAACTTGTTTGGCAGCAAAACCTGATTTGAATTGACATGAGGATGTTTATTTTCTTTATGCTATTTAGTATGAACATATAAGTATGATACAGAAATGTTTACGATATACTACCCCACATCTTGCTCATCTTGTTGTATATTACCTTTTTAGAACACTAACAATTCAGAATTCTAAGACACAGATACCTTTACAAATTTCAGATAAAGGATTGTGAACCTGTAAGCAAATGCCATACGCAGTTTGTTAAGAATGTGTCACAATATTGTGATTAGAAATAACTGCATTGAATGAAAATCCCCAGGACCCAAATTCAGCATAGCTTCACATATTATTTGCCAAGAGATGGTAGAAATGCAAACATTTGATGGGTGGTTAGATCATCTTATATATTAATTATTCTCTAAAACTGACATTTTGTTATTGCATGAACTATTAAGCACATATGTGATATTGCATATATATATTCAGATGCATGCATATATCCATATAAAAATTACATTTGAATTAGCTGTCAATTCAAATTAGCCTTATACTTTTCTAAATACAATTATGTGCAAGTTTTTCTCTCAAATTATAACTAATAAGAATTACTTGTCCTTATTTACAATTTATTTTTTTGGATGAAAACCTAGTAAGCAAACCAGTATTTAGAATTAACTAATAGGTTGAGTATAACTTAGGTATTTGAGGTATGCTATCAATTGGTAGTTTTGATGAATGTGATTTCACTTTATACATACAAAGTCTATATCACAAACATTGGCACATTTTGCTGAGATGGGCAACCTAAAATAACAAGCTCAGAGATGTGTCTCAGAAGACAAAGACAAATCATTAGTGAAACACACTGGTTAAGTCACTACTGAGGGATAAATTTAAAAGAGATGACATGACATATAATAGCAGTTATCACTAAAATGGAAAAATTCAGAAAGTCAGGCAGATTTTGTGCTAAGAATGTTAACATAATTAGAAAAAAATATGATGACAGTTCTATATGTACTCTCTGACATCACCATTGAAACTGCTGTCAAGAAGAAAAACAAAGTTCAAATGAATGTTAGTGTATGGAATGACATAAAAATGGACAGGATTCTTGACACACTATCATTCTTAAATATTTTCATGTGAATAAAAATTTACCAGAGGGTATAAATCCTTTGGACTCTGATAGTATACCAATGTGTAGGTCTAGAAAGTAGCAGGTTTTACCTCCCAGTAAAACCTGTCTATAATGTAGATGGAAATGTTTGTGTTCAGAACTGGTTGGGGTTGTACACATAAATATTCCTAAATCATGACCACTATAACTGTTCTTAGCTTGAGGCTGACTTTAGACTTTTTCTGTAAGGCAGATGAGGAGCGTTCATATGGCTATTTTTAGAAATGTCAATAAGGTCATTGTGAAGAGTAGCTCACATTTCTATAATTTATTTATAAATTCACAATGTGGCTATATATGAATATACACCTATATATGTATGTATATATATATATATACACATACATATATATATATACATACATATATTCACACATTTTACTCTTATTTGTGCCTGTGTGGACCCTCAGAGGCTCCTCAGTTCTTTTCTGGGTTCACTATCTTAGCCAAGGACAGAACCTTAATACCTCAGTCACAAAATGACTTTCCTCAACATTAGTGTTTCTACTATTATGGTAAAGCAGTTTGAATAAAAGCTAGATTTTTTTTGTATCTACATTCTGCATTTAAGGCCTTACACCTGGATGCATATGGAAGTACAAGCCTGTGTTACATTGTGGAACTTAAATGATTAGTACCAGGAGAACAGAAAGGACCAGCTGAAATTCAGAAGTCAGTGAAGTAAATTGGAAAGGGACTTTGACATCCGAAGTATAGATTTCATATTCATTTTGTCGATGTTACTTCCTGCTTTGTAGACCTGTAGCTCCATTGGTATTCACAGCCATGTTACATCTGAGCATCTATGGTCCTTAATTGCTTTGCAGTTTGCCACAAGCAGAGAAGGCTTTAGTAAACAGGCACTGGGAAATTTGCTGTGATATAGTTTGCATTTTTATTGCACTTTTATTTTGATTAGTTAAATCCGTTTTACAGTTGATACAGATAACAACACTTATTTTCTTAATAGTAAGTATAAATGCTCACTTTTAGAGTTGCATATCTTAAAACAATGATAAAAAAATAAAGGAATTACGTTGGGTAGTTATGGTCCATTTAGTAAATTATACCTTATAGAATGCTAAATATATTATTCTGTCCTAAGATAGTCTTAAAAAATTTTTTAAAACGTACCTTTCTTTATTTCTCCATGTTAAAAAACTAAATATTAAAGTTAATAGTTACATATTTATCAATGCTATATAAAAAAAGGAATGATTATTGGAGTTTCTATGAGCTAAAATCCCATAAAATTCTATGTGCTAATATTCAGACTTATGTTATATTGATGAGGTATTTTTAAACTAGAAGGTTTTAATCATCTCCCAAATAGCAAAGGAGAACAGAAATGTCAAGAAGTACAAAATCAGTTTCCTTACATTTACTTTTTTAAAATAAAAAGCTAATTTTAGAATAATTTTGGATTTACATAAAAATTGAAAATATAATGTAGAAAGTTTCCATACATGTGCATCAATCTTCCTCTGCCATTCTTATAGAATGGTATGTTTGTCCCAATGCAAGAATCAATACTTATACATTATTAACTAAAGTCTGTACTTGCTTTACATTTCTTTAGTTTTTGTCTAACATCACTTTTGGTTCCAGGATCCCAACTGGGATACCACATCACATTTAGTTGTTATAATCCCTTAGATTGTTTTTGACTGTGAGAGTTCCTAAGTTTACTTCCTAATTTTTTAAGTAGTAAAAATTATTTATGTTCACAAAAGGTTGTTGTGGTTATAAGCACCCTTCTACTGTTTTCTAAATTTTAATCATGACCTGGTAAAATTCATAAAGTACATGTATAAAATCTAACATCAACACACACACACACACACACACATTTATTCCTGGCTTTTTAAATCCCTAGAAGACAACATGTGTTAATAAGTCACACTCCATTTGGAACACCTTTGGCAAGTACAATTTTTTCAGCAGTATCTGGAAAATGCATATGGGGAATTTCCTTTGATAATTAGTCTAAAGCTGCTACTACAGATATCATTATTAAAGTGTGTCTTTATGATAATTGTTAAAAAATTCAATGCAAATCATATTTTAAAAGTTGGTATTTAATGCAAATAAAAAGTGATTGTTACATTAATAACTCCAGGAACATTGATAAAGGTCTTTCTTATAGTTCGCTGTCTGTAAATTGGACCCATTTTAGAATTTTAATTGGATGGTAGAACATTTGGGACAAGTATCTCAATTAAGGTATCCAGTAAAAGTATTAATAAGTTTGAATAACCAAGGAAGACATCAGAATAAAGACATCTAAAATGGGTAATAAATAAATAAATAAATGAAAAGAGAGAGATAAGGGGGAAAAATACCCACTAGACATGTGGCTAAAGCCTATCCTAGTGAACAATGTAGATAATAGCACATTTCTTTGTGTTTGGTGCATAGCAAAATAAAATACTTAATTTGGCATAAAATAATTATGAAGGAAAAACAATTCATAAAAGAAGTTTAATCAAATTTTAAAACTTCCTTTTCATTACAGGACACCATTAAGAAAATGAGGGGCTGGGGCTGTAGCTCAGTGGTAGAGCGCCTGCCTAGTATGCGTGAGGCACTGGGTTCGATCCTCAGCACCACATATAAATAATAAATGAGGGCTGGGGTTGTGGCGCAGTGGTAGCGTGCTCGCCTAGCATGCGTGAGGCACTGGGTTCGATCCTCAGCACCACGTAAAAATAAAATAAAGATATTCTGTCTGCCTACAACTAAAAAATAAATATTAAAAAAATAATAATAGTAATAAATGAATAAAATAAAGATCCATCAACAACTAAAAAAAAGTTAAAAAAAAAGAAAATGAAAGTCACAACAATGGAAAAATTGTTTGCAATAAATATGTCTGTCAATAGTCTTGAAATCAGAATATATGTAGATCTTTAAAATAAATCAATGATAGCAAGATGAAGAACCAAATAAAAATTATGAAAGGACTTGAATAGACACTTCAAATTGCCACTGAACACTCGGGAGAAGTTTTCATCTTACTCATTTATGTTCTGCTGATTAAAATTATACAAATTAAAAGCACTGTATAATATGCACATTCTAGAATGGCTTAAATTTTAAAAGTGTAGTAAAACCAAGTGAGGAAAAGGATGTGAAGTAACTGGAAATTCCATAAAATGGTAAAATGGTAAAATCACTTTGAGAATTGTTCCACAGTTTCTCATGAATTTAAACATACATCAACTACATTACCCAGCAACTTCAAAAGAAATGAAAATACATGTCCACAAAAAAAGGCTTGTAAAAGAATGTTTAAAACAGTTTTCCTGGGGTTGGGTTTGTAGCTCAGTGGTGAAGTACTTGCCTCGCATGGCTGAGGCACTGGGTTCAATCCTCAGCACCACATAAAAATAAATAAATAAAATAAAGGTATTGTGTCCATCTACAATTAAAAACCTTTTAAGAAAACAGTCTTCAACATATCTCACACTGAAAACAATCTATATCTATATGGCCTTCAGCAGGAGAATGGATAATCAAATAATGAAACGTCCAAAATATAGTCTATTATGTATTAATTCTTCCCCTCTACTCAGAGAAATATTATCCTTATCCACATATATATTACTTGTCAATACTTACAGAAACCTGCTTTACTTGCCTGGGTACTAAATCAGTCATACTTTCTCTTTTTAATTTTTTTAACTTAAATTACATAATGTTTTTATATAAATATTCTGTTAACAGTTTCTGTGGTAGATAGCAATACTTAGTGTTTTGTTATACCATTAAGTATCCCACTCTAGTTTATGTGAGGATGCAACTTTTGAGAGATTTCCCATGAAAACAATTATTCCACCTGTGTCCCCTTTCACGTCTCAATATCTCATAAAACAGTCATTAGTAATTTTGGGTTTTAAAATAATACTGTACCATCATCTTTGTGTGAATTTTGACCTCCCTTCTATGGACATTATCCATTGTGTTCTTGGGAACCCTGATTCTAGGACTACACATTTGTATGGATATAGGAAAAAAAATTAAGAACATGGACTAACCTGAAAATGCTGTTAACTTTTGAGAATGAGATATCTGTACAGAACTGAAGCCTCAGGTGGGGAAGAACACAGAGTCAATTTTTGCTGATAGCCTTCTTCATATGACTCACCCTGGCCAAAGGAATGACAACACAATATATACAAGAGTCTTCAAGTGTTTGCTCAGTTTACCCCACTTCTTGTTTTAGTCAGCTTTTTCACTACTGTAACCAAAACACCTGACAATAACAATTGTAAGGGGGAAAAGTTTATTTGGGGGCTCATAGTTTCATAGGTCTCTATCCATTCATTGATGGCTGACTCCTTTGTTCAGGGCCCGAGATTAAGCAGAACATCATGGAGGAAGTGTGTGAGAGAAGAAAGCAACTTAGACTTGGAACCAGGAAGCAGACACAGAGCTCTGCCCTCACCAGAGACAAAATATAAACCCCAAAGGCACATCCCTAATAACTCATACCTGCCAGCCACAAGTTACCTGTTTATAGTTACCACCCAGGTAATCTCTATCAGGAGATTAATGCACTGATTAGGTTAAGACTCTCATAATCCAATTGTTTCACCTGTGAAAATTCTTGCATTGTCTCAAACATGAGCTTTTGAAGGTCACCTAATAATTAACCATAACACTTGGCATGAGAAAAGCATGCTATAGGTAACTTAGTCTTTAGCTTAGGCCCCAGACAAAGGTGGAGAAATGTTGAACTTAATTTACAGCCTGAAGATAAAGACCCAGCCTAAAAACAGAACTTCCCCAAATGATTCCAGAGCAATTCAGGCATATCACAGCAAACCTGTATATGATGCACGTGAGAATAAATGCTTTTTTGTTGTTGTTGTAAACCATTGGGTTTTAACATAGTTACTTATGCAGCATCACTGTGAAAATAGTTGACTACTACATCTTCAAAGACACTGTCCAAAGTACTCACCCTAATTTGTCCTAATGATTAAATTGAATAGTGCATGGAAAAACATATATGATTAAAAAAATATAAATGTGGATGAACGTTTTCACTTTAATTTCACATACAACATCATTCTTTTGTCCTTGCAAAGCTCCTACTTAACCTAGAAACTTCATGAAACACCCTTTTATCTTTTCCCATTGTTTTAGTTATCATCTGTTTGCCTTTAAGTTACTCTTATATTTTGAAACTCTAGAAAATTAATACCTATTTCACAATTTTTAGCTCTCTCTATTTTAGGGCAAATTAAATGTTTCTGTTCATGATGGGAACAGTATCTGATACTTTGTCTTCTCAATTCTGTTTTGGTCTCTAATTTAGAGATATCTGGCATGGATGTTATTATCAAAAAAAAAAAAAAACCTTCCACTTTTTAAGTCATAAACTCTGAAATTCACATCTCAGATTACTGCTTCATGCTTTCTAAGTCTATAGTCTATGAAAATTAGTTTATTCAAATAACATTCATATGCTGTTTTATGCAAAATATTGAAGGCTATAAAACATTTTAGTAGTATATGCACTACCCTGTACTGTCCCCTTCTGAGCCCCTTAACTGGTACCTGAGAACTGAATCATTTTGGAATCCTTGTCCTAGGCTAATGGCATGTCTACATTCCTGAGGGTGGTGTATTTTAAAGACATTCCAATCACAGACATTTGCATAAGGATTGTTTAAGAATAATTATTAATTGATTATTTTAAGAAACATAGTGCTTTATGTACACTAGTTGTTCAATGAATATGTAGCAAAAGACTGACATATCCAAAGAATAAGTCTCCTGGGGGATTTCTGATATCATGACATTAAAATTAAACATTAAAATTTTAAAGTATTTAAAAGAAAAAAATAACACACACTCATAAATTTTACTTTTATAATACTGATTCCTACTCATAGTCTTGGAAATGAATATCTCTTCTCATTTCATGGTGGCAGGAACAGCATTTGTAGTTGCTATATTCCATGTTAGATAAAAATTGATGGCATAAGGGGGAATTACAACTTTAGAATAATTGATTATGACCACACAGATGTACTAACAGAGACAAAATGACCTGCTCACTAACATGTCTAACATTTCTGTTGGTGACCTTTGAGGAAAGGTAACATAGCAGATTGCTTTTCCATATTTCTGAATTGTGCTTTTTATCTCTAAGTAGTGGCAATATTGCAAACACCATCATGGTGCATATTAAGATGATCCCTGTATGACAAGGAGTCATTTCTTTCCAATGAACAAGTCAGTTGCAGTAACTTTTTTCCTTTGCATTCAGTGCCAGTTATGTTGATAGCATGCCCTACAGAAAAGGGCAGTTAGGTATCTTATTACATTTACTGAATTGAGATGAATAAAAGAAACAAAAAAAGAAAAAAATCATAATTTAAGGCTCAACCAAAAATATTCAATATGAGTATAATAGATTCAGTTAAGTACAGCAAAAGAGATAATTGATTATTATTTATAATAGTAATCATTTCGCCATCAGTTACTCCTAAAGAAAATTCACATTGGAAAAATATGTCTGAAATAAACTAGCACTAAAGTCATATGGCAAATAGTAATCATTGTGATATACCATAAAACCAAAGACATTTTATTATAATTTTCTTAAGAAAATGTGTATCACTTGCATATATTGGTACTCTATAATTTTATTTTGGTCAGCAATTTCATCATTGTAAGTTTAGGTGTTTAAGCTCTGTATTTCATCTTTGTTCATTTAAAAAATAGCAAATATAGGCATGAAATCTGCATTCTTTTCATATATATGTAGCTATGAAAGATAGCACATTATGCAGTAGACAAATAATTATCCCTTTAGATTTTTTTGGAAATTCATAAGGAACTTGTTTATATTGAAAGGCTGGAATATCTGACCTTCCTAACTACCTGAACTTATATGGCCTTTCACAAGTGACTATAGATAGGAATTTTAGATTGCCCTGTGTAACATATTACTCAAGTTTTAGGGCTGCACCTCAAAGTCTACATAAAACCCTCTTTCCAAGTCCTGCTGTTCCCATCACAGAATTGGGCCTATCTTCCATCCTCAGAAAGGATTTACTGATGAGGTATTTTTTCTTGGCACATAAAAAATATAAAATGTTCAGAATTTTTAGTACCTGGAAACATATCTTTACTAAATAATGTCATAGTCAATTCAAGCTGCCAATGTTAGAACGATATCTATATGACCTTATTTAGTCAATTCAGTTAAAACATCAGGGAAGTAACTCAGTGATAAAATGCAAACAGACCAGAAACTACAGATAGGTTGCTTTTCAATTTTCTACTTGAAACTCTGGCATCCTGTAGCCATAAATTATTTGTGTTTCTTTTGTGCATTCTTATTACACCTTTGGCTTAGCAAGTACATGAATATATGCATTCTTGTGTTCAAATCAGATTTATATCTAGAAAATATAAATACATTTTCAGAAAATTATACCTTCACCTTTTTGGATATTGAAAAAATTGTGAAAGAAAGAGTTGTAAATTACCATCTGAAGTAGTGAAAAAAAAAGATAACTTCTTTCTAACTGTATAACAGTCTATGATGAAAATATGTAAGAGAGGTTCCTACTAGCAAGTTATAACTGCATACCCTCATTCTATTCCTGAGGAGACCTATAAAGTTACTATTAACCTTGGAAACATTTTCATTTAAGTTAAATAGAAAAAATAATAAGCATATTACCATTTATACTAAGTTAATAAGTTCAAATCAGCTTTGCTGGTTTTGATCAAATTTGAAAATTTAATGAATATTATAAAACCTCAATAGAAAAATCTGTAGTCAAAGTTTCATAGATATGTAAAAATGTTTAAGACTTTTAAATAAAATAAACTTTCTCATTATACAGTGTTTTGACAAAAACAGAATTCAGAGAGAAAAATGTTTAAAACCCCACTATTCTATTTTCCAAAAGCAAGCATTTCTTAATGTACTTCTTTCTAGTTATTTCCCAAGTTGAATCCATCTTAAATATGGACCTTGTCGTTTTTTTCACTCAATATTAATTTATATGCATTTTCAATTGCTGAAGTTCTTCAAAATGTTTAATAAGTACATAGTTTTTCATTATATAGATGAGGCATATTTCAGTAAAATGAATATTTTGGTTGTTTGTTAGTTGTAATCTTATAAACATGGATGTGAGAGACAGAAATAGTTACAATTCTGGTTTTCATTAATAGATCTAATAAAATGAATATACCTTATATATTTTTAAAAATATCTCTTTAAAAAATAACAATTATACTTTCATGTCAAGAATCAGTTCTAGAAAGTTGTTCTACTACTTTATTTCTCTATCATGATATTGTGAACTCTCAACTTATTTGTTAATCATCATACCCTAATAAAATATATTTTCCTTTCTACTTCTTAATTTTTCTATTTGAAGCATTAACTAGGACTTTCCATTGAGAAAGATGATGAGTTGGCTTTTATTTCTCCCCTGGTTTCTGCTACACCATGCTCCGGTTGTATCCAGCTTACCCTTCTAATACACATAAAGCATAACATTAGTAATTTCACGATTAAGTACTTATAAGTGCAGGTAAGTATGTTTGTATGCAAGCTATATTTATTTCTAGGAGATAATATTTTTTATTACATCCCCAGCTTTCTGAAATTTCTAATAGCATGTATGCTTTTCTTGGTATACAGAGTATTATGTGCTCTTCGTAAACCCACAAGAATCAATTCTTGGAAATGTTCATTTTTTTTTAATTGGTAATTCTTACTTTCCTTTGACTATTTTCTGTTTTTCTGGAACTCTCAGTGGGTACTAATTGTTTTGGTTAGTACTTTGTTTGTTTTTTTTTTTTCAATTTTATTCTCCTGTATTGTTTTTCTTTCTTTAACTCTATTTTCTGGGGGTATTTACTGAACTTTATTTTTCAAAACTTTCATTGTTTTTTATCTCTGTCATATTTTTAAATTCTAAAGCATCTATTTCTGTCTTCCTTTAAATAATTATATTTCATTGTTGTTTCAAGGTGTAGTACCTTCTCTGAGATTATATGCATCTTTTTCTTTGCCATGTCTGTTGTCTTCAATTTCTGTTTATGTTGTTTTCCTTTTGGCCTCTTTCATGTAGAATTTTTAGCATCCTATGGCTGGTAGTTTGAGAATGATTTGATGTCTTTGTAACTTTTATGCTTGAAATAAAAGTATGGTTTTTATTTATTCCAATAGTATGGAAAGTTAGGGGAAACAAGCTGGTAGTTTCAGAATTCAGTAGGTATATATTTTCTATCTCATTAACTCTAACATATGCAGTACGGGAATGTCTGTTTTATCATTTCTGGAGCATAAAGTTCCAGTCTTTCTTTGATAGTGAGAGGTTGGGTGACTAGGACAGTTATAATGTTTCGAGTTAACGTGGTGTCTCTTAGTGATAATGGTTTTAACAACTTCTAAAACAAATTTCTAAGTAGTCCTCTTATTTGAAATATCCTTTTTCTTTCTTGGTATCTGGATTCAATAATTATTAAGGACTTTGTAAATTAAATTTCTGTTGTCTAAATTGTTCAGCTGATTTGTATTTTCTAAAATATTAATCTTTTCTTCTTTACCACTTCCATTGTCTTTGAGATATTTTTATTTTAAAAAAGATACTTATTTTTTCAAATGAAATTAATATTCATGATCTCTGTCCCTACCTAGCACATCAAGCTAGGTTGTAGTTCACTACATATGTGGGCTTCCTTGGATGAATTGATTATTTAAGTATGGAAGAGGATTTAGGACAATCTATTGTGATTCAACGATATGCCAGAAACATTATACATTTTTCTTAATATTACCAGTTTGATAAACAGAGAAATACAAAAATTTAAAACTAGAAAAAGTGGAGAAAACACCTAAACTCTTCACTAAACAGATATAAATAATAAGTTTTGCATAAATGAGTGAAAGAACGAGGGTGACTGAGATTCAGAGATATTTAGTAATTTGGAAAACAAATAATTCATGAACTTTTTGTACTATGTGATGATTAACATTCTATTTTTATTCCATGCTCTATAGAACAAGGGGGTCCATATATAGAATCAACCTGCCTGGAGAAATTTATGTAATTGCATTAACTTTTTAAATAGTATTACCAATAGTTATGATATTTTTAGCAATAGGAAGCACAAATATATTCATATAATTTCAATTGTAGACCTATTATAATGCTCAGTACTTTAAAGTTGATGTCACTCATGTATTGTCTTGTTATTTAATGTATCAATAAAGCACACACATTCTTTTATAAATCTGTTTTTAAAATATCCTGTTAAAAGTATTTCAATACTATGTATTTCCATGAAAATTCTAGGTATGTTGAGGCTGTTGAACACAATGAAGAATAAAAATCACACATAGCAAAGAGAAATGAAGGGAAGGGATGAGGATGAGAATAGGACACAGTAGAATGATTGGACATTACTTTCCTATATTTACATATGAATACACGACCAGTGAAACTCCACATCATGCACAATCACAAGGATGGGATCCTAGGTCTGGAATTGTAGTTCAGTGGTGAAGCACTTGCCTAGCATGTGTGAGGCACTGGGTTCAATTATCAGCACTTCATATAAATAAATTAAATAAACGTCCATTGACAACTAAAAAACATTAAAAAAAAGAATGGGTTTCTAATTAGGATGTTGTACTCCATGTATGTACAATATTTCAAAATACACTCTGCTGTCATGTGTATCTTAAAAGAACCAATTAAAATATTTTACATAAATGAAAGTTCTCCTGAGGAAAATGAGGAATGATTAAAATTTTAAGGCATGCCTAAACTTTAGGTATATTGTGAAATAGATTATTTGGTTATATAGTTTGAAAAATATTGCTATGTTTTTAAACATTTTTAATTTCGTATTGTTCATTTTACATTAAAAATTTTTAATATTTCCCTTTGTTTTCAATGGTAACCTCTCCTTCTAAAACAAGGTATAGAATTAAGTAAAACTTTTAAATGCTTCATTTGTTTTGTACATTTTTCACTAGATGTGATGGGAATATTCTAAAGAAAGAATGGAACAATTTGCCATTCTAATTAGGCCATTGTGTAACTTAATTTGCTGTACTGTAATCACCAAGTTTTTCATTCTCTTTCAATATACATTTAAAGTTGAAAGAGGAAAAAATGTACTGCAGAAAGCAACCAATAGTCAATTAGAAACATCTGGTGATAAAAATGTTTGAGGTATAGTGTCAGAGTGAACCTGAAAGTAAATACAGAGGTTGACACTGGAGTGTTTTTATGTGCATTGTTAGTAATAAAATCCAGTGATTGTTTAAAAGGCACAAGATACAGCTAGATCTATCCATTGGACCATATTCAGAAAAACATATCTAAAGCTATTTTTTTGTTTATGTGTATGTGATACCAAGGATTGAACCCAGGTCCTTGAACATGCTAAGCAAGCACTCTGTCACTGAGCTACACCCCCAGACCTTCCTATTTTTATTTTGAGACGGGGTTTCAGTAAGTCTCCTAGGCTGGCCTCAAATTTGGGATGCTTCTGCCTCAGCTTCCTAATTAGTTTAGATCACGCCCTTTCTTTTAATGTTCTTGTGTTTTGACATAAACGGTGAAAACAAGATCCAGACCTTGATATGAAAATGCTCAGAGTTCTGGTATAGGAAATAGACAGGAAGACTAATAAATTCCACGTGGTGTGATAAGTAAATTAAATGTGTCTACCAGAAACATTGTGATAAAGTTTATATGTGTCAGAAAAGGGAATTGACAGTATTTGCATCTTAAAATTATTTGAGATGGCTTACAGGTTGGAAATATTATAAAATAGGAAAATTGGTGATAGAAAAGAAAGAATCTTAATTGAACCAAGGGAGTAGATACCAATGAGGTTTAATTAATTACTATAACTGGTTATTTTTCTGTATCATAGGATAAAAAATTCTATTTACTTAGGTTAATTTTTACTAAAGAGAATTCTATAGGCTATTTTATTCTAAAAAATGCTACTAGAAAAAATAAACTGATAAAAATTATGAAGAAATATGGAACAGCATGGCTCTAGCTTTGAGACTGCATATTTGATTTAGGTAATTCAAATAGTAATAAAAATTACACTGATTTGACTGAAAATAACATACACTAATATCTCAAAGATTTTATATTTTGAAATTAGAATTGGTTGTTTTCACTTAGCAACACATATAAGTCCATTGTATGTAGCAATACATACAGTGTCATGTATGTGTTTGCATGATAACATTTTTCTAGTTATTAAGCTATTTTTAATAAAATAAAGTGACATTTAAAAACTGGAAAGAAGATGAAATAAGAAAATCACTAAGGAAACAATTTAACAATTCTCTTTTGTGTACAATATTTTTTGTAGTACTAGGTAAACTAATTGATTTTCATTACCAATTTCAAAATTTAAGAGAAGATGAAATAAATACAAATTATTAAAAATACTGAGTATTGGCATTTTGAATAGTACGAATGGTCTGTGTAAATTAATAAAAGGGAATTTAAGATGATTATTTCCTGTTTTTTCTAATGAGAATTATGAGACTCTTGATGTAACCATTATATTTGTTATAACAATTGTAATTTTAAGAGATATCCAATTCATACATTTACTTGAAAACTTCAGAAATTGACTAACTCTGGTTATTTATCTGAAACACAATAGAAGAAAGGCCACTAACCAAGACAATTTATGATTGAATACTTCTGAATAATAGATAGCATTTTGATATAGAAGAAAACTACTTGAAGATGTTAATGGCATTCTTTTTTTATGCATGAGAAACCTGAACCAAAAGAAAAATATTCAGCCTTAAAGGTAATAATGTATTACATATAATTGCATGTATTTTGTATTAAACACTATTGAGAACTTGTAAGTTTTGCGTAAAATGAGAGAAGTTCATGCAAAACTATTGTGAAGTATAAGCAAATATTTATGCATCAGAGATAAAATGTCATATATACTTTATAGTTAGATACTAGTTTGATTATGGACAAGAAGACAAGACACATAGTTTCTTATTAGAAAATGAGCAGTCTTAACTAAAATTCAAGGAAAAACACAGATGAAATAAAAATCATTTTGATAAAATAGAGGCCATTATAAGAAAGTGGAAGTTCTTTCAAACCAGAAGAAGAGTTGTATATTTTGTGATCAAATTGGAAGCCAAAGCAAATTACATAAACTATATGAGACTGATAGAAGTGAACCAAATAACTGTTCATCTTATTATCTGTTTAAAAACTTGGTGTCCGAGAGAGGATAATAGAACAATGGTTGACTTTTCAAAGTGAACAAAAGCACACTATTTTTCTTCTTAGCTATAATTAATATCTTTTGGGATAATAGTTAATAGTGAATTAAGAAAAATTGAAATGAATCAAATATTTGAATACATGTGTAATTATGATTATTTCTACACTAACATAAGAGTTTTTATTTTATCAAGTCTTTCAAATTTTGGTGTCAAAATAATTTTGTATTTTCTCAGGAGGAAATTTAAAGCATATATTTTATTGAAAGTATTTTTCAATTATTGACAAATGATATAATGTGCATCAGTTCTCACAAGATATTTAATCAATGTTTTGGTTTGTGTTCAAATCATTCCAAATCTTAACCAATTTCTTCTTCTTTTAAGTTTGAATTGCTGCAGGTATTTAATTTCTATCTCAAAGTGGTTCTTTGTTGGACATTTTCCCAACCTGCTGCAATATTAAGTAGGCAAGTCACACAAATGATTACCAACAAGTGAAATCGACATGTATTCTAAGTAGCTATGAGGAGATATGTTGGCTTGAAACACACTTGAGGGGTCTGATGATTTTCCAGACCTAAGCTGAAGTCTTCATTTCATAGAGAAAATCAGAAGATGATCTACAAGTTTGTGACAATAAAACAAAAATATTGGCGAATTATTTTGGAAAATTAGATCCCATTTTATCCCTCCTTTGTCTACCTTCCTTGTTTCTGATCTTCAGAAGAGAAAAAATGAACATCCAAAAATATATTCTGCTTTGGGGACATTCTTAGACATGTTTTTCTAGAAGTTCAGAGGATTTGTCAACCTGAAGCCATGTAATATCCAGTCTGATTTGGGTTTTATATTACAATTGACTTATTGTATCTCCAATACCCGAAGCTGAGGCTTTTATTATGCACATAGTTTTTGATGGTCTAAACTGAATTGACTAATCAATACATACTTTCATATAATCAGAACTTGAATCTATAACTGTTCTTCATTTTCTCTGTGATTCTTAAAAATTCCTCCATGGAAATACTCAATGTAATTATTATTTCTCTTGCCATATCTTTGCTCTCTCTCTGTCTTTCTAAATCAATGAATCAGGGACATGATCTTTAAATTGGAAAAATAGCAGCAACAGCAATAAAATGATACTAGCCATGTGCCACATAAGGTGTTTCAGCCAGTGATGAACCACATATACTATGGTGTTTCCTTAAGATTATAATGGGGCTGAAAATTTCCTATGGTCTAATGACACAGTAGTCATATTAATGTATGACATTGCACATAGTGCAAGGCATTAGTCTAATGTTTGTGGTGATCCTTGTGTAAAAAAACCTTTTGTATTGCCAATCATATAAAAGTGTGGTGCTTAGGACTACATGCAGTACAGAATACTTGATAATGATAGTAAGTGACTATGTTACTGGTTTATATATTTACTGTATTATATTTTGCTGTTGTTTTGGAGTGTACTCCTACTTATAAAAAATAAGCTGACTATGATCAGGATGTCATGTTAAACCATCAGCAGCCTCAGACATCTCTTGGATCCTGTATCTTTTGACTGTATCGAGAGGTCATGTCAAGTGGTTGATTTATACCATTACTATTTAAATTTGTGTAAGTACATTTTATGATGCTTGTATAGTGACAAAAACCTAATGACATATTTTTCAGAAAGTATACCCACTCTTAAGCCATGCATGACTATATTATTATACTCTAAATTTCTCAACCTTTCCAGTGTTTACTAGATCAAGCTTGCAGATAACACAATGTCTATATAACTTGTTGTTAAAAATTTCTCATAAATCATAATCAATCACCAATTCTACAATCAAATATTGCAATGTATAAGCAATAAAATACTTGTGTGTGTATAAAACATTTTTTATGTTTTTTAGGTGCTTAATATGTGACATAGACTATATAAGATACAGAGGTGACAAAGGCAAACACAAGGTATTGTTCATAGAACTTATATTTTTGATCAAAGAGATAGGCAATACACAGATATATAACTTTAATGGCATGGAAAAATTGGATAACTTGTCTAACAATCTGTTCCTAAAAGTTGTTAAATGTTGACTGATGGGTTATGAATGGCAGTGCTTTCAGAGACTCCTGGTAGGCAACTAAGTGTTAAATGATCACAAATAAGGCTGATAAGGTATTCTTGAATAAAAGTTATGTCTGTTACTCTTGAAGTCCTAGTTACTTCTAAGCTTTTGTTTTTTCATTGGGTATTGAGAAAGAATAACAGAAGCATCATTGTATGTCACATGACTTTTATTAAAAGTCTACCATGTGCTGGAAACTACTCTAAGTGTTGAAATTAGCTTAGCATGCATGTTCGTTTTACTTCTCAAAACAGTTCTGTAACTCTTATAAGGCAAGATTTCTGAGAAATGGAAAAAAATTATGTAATGTACTTGGCATAACACATATCTTATAAGCAGTATATTTAATGCTTTGTTTACTGCTACACCTAAAATTCTACTGAATAAATATAAGTAAAGGAGGAAAATGTGATACAGCTAGGGCTAGAAAAGAATGAAGTAAAATGAATGGTTCCAGGAAAATGTGATTTAAAGTTTGTTTGTTTCAGCTGTAACTGGAAAAGATGGAAATGGTTGTTTAAGTGATAAATACATTAAAGCAGAGTTATTGGTAGATACCCAGAAGTTATCAGTTCCAGAATTCAGGTAGTATAAAAGGAAAGAAGGAATTTAATTTATCATAGATTCATAACTGTGAAGTCTCCTTATAGAACAACAAAGGACATGCAAGCAAAATAGAAAACTACAAAGATGTAACCCACACAAGAGCAGGTGTCAACACTGTTTAATAGTACAATTTGGACATCTGTATCATGGACAATATTTGTTAAAAGCCACATGGGAGGTGTCATGACATTTATTTTTCTGCCCAACAGGGGAATCTAATTTCAGTTAGGGCTCCATTTGGAATATATTATTACTGCCTCAAAGCAAACCGATGCATTAGCTGTCTTCTTACCAAAGTGGTAATTGAGCAAAATGCTGATCACGCAGACATGGAGGCAAGTAGCCAGAGAACAAAGAATACATAGTAGAAAGGGACAAAAATGTACCAACAACAATTAAGTAAAGTGAGCCTATTCCTTAGAAATACTGGCAGATGTTTTGAGTATAAGGTTGGAAAATAATACTTCCTTGGTAATGAAATCAATTACATCTTGAAACATACCTATATATGGATAACATAAATCTATGCCTTTAACCCAGTCTATTTCAGAGATAAGTGTTAGCATTTGCATTTTTAGAGCCTAAGAATATGTGACAAATATTCTTCTAGGTGTTAAAAATACAAAAATAAAATAATTAGAGGCCAAGCTCTAGTCCTACAATAGTTGGAAAAAAGAGGCAATTAAAGTATATTGACCAGGGTATTTACTTCTCCATATGATGGATTAACTAATATTAAATTAGCACTTCTGCTAGAAAACAAGAAAACTGAAGAAAACATAAAATCGCTATTTTCACATAATGAAAACAGATGGTCAGCACAGGTTCTCACCACCCTGCAAAAAGGGAAATAAAGTGAACCATACAATGCCTCTTTAAATTGCCACCTGGGAGCACTTAACTAGTACAGAAAGGGTGGCCCCAATCAAAGCTCTGAGCTCTTGCTGAGCTGAGGAGGCAGAAATTAAGAAAAGTGAGGTAGCTGGAATTTGAGGGGGCAGTGAATGGATCAATAGCTCCTGAAGTTTTCACTGGATTCCCTTGAGTCTTGGTCTTACTTCTTATGCCACGCATGTGAAGATAGAGACTCAGTGAAGACTGGCATAGAGCTAGATATGGGAAAGGCAGGAACTCATATCCTACCCCTATACAGGAAGAAAAATCATCCAAAGACCCAAAACTCTGAAGTGACAGAAATTATGGAATAATAGGTGGCAAGCTTTAAAGTAGTTCATAAATGCCTTCAAGGATTTGAAGTAAGGACGTATCAAGGTAAAAATTAAAACTATGAGAAAATCAAAGAGTTTCTGGAGTGAAAAATGAAATATATGAATTGGAAACTTTACTTTGTTTATGAATAGAAGAATACACATTACAGGAAAAAATAATAATCAAACCACCAAATATGGATAAATGGCAACAGAAAATCAAAATACAGATAATAACAAAATGTAAAAAACAAAATGTCACATTTCAACTGCCTGTTGGGAGAGTATAAAATGATCCACCATTAGTTTGATGAGAATTTCAGAGGTAGAGAATGTGAAAGAAAGGGGAAAAAATTATTTGAAGTAGCAGAACAAAAATCTACAAGTTTGCTAAAGACCTTAACTAACAAATTCAAGAAACTCAAGCAAGATAAAGAAAATAGTACCAGGATGTCTTATATCTATTGAAAATAATGATACAGCAAAATACCATAAAAAATAGCCAGAAGGGGGGAGGTAATAAGAATCCATATTATATAAAAAATTATAAGAATTGAATTACTTCAAATTTTAAAAAATGCAAGACAGATAGGAATGTCATCCTTAAAGTATTAAAAAAATCTGTCAAATTAGAATTCAATATCCTACCAAATATCCATAAAAACAAAGGCAAAATGCATACTTTAAAAAAATTATTCCTGAGAGGAGGATCTGTTGAGAACATTTCTATAAAACAAACATTTATTAAAGGAATTTCTTTAGGAAAAGAAAAAACAACTGGAAATGGAAGCTATCCCTAGACAACAAATGAATAGTCCACAGATATAAAGGCATAAATAACATAGAATTGTTTTTCTCAATTTAAAAATTTATCCTAAAATATTTGGCAAAGAAAAACATAATAACAATGTATTGTGGGGTTTATAACATATATTGAAAAAATGTATGACAATAATATTATAAAAACAAGGAAGAGGGAAAATGAAAGCATACTGTTCTATGGTACCAAATTAGAGATCAAGTAAATAAAGTACATTATACATGAAATACAAGAATGTGTGAAGTTAGAATATTATGACTTATATGTTGTAAATTCTATAGAATATTCTAAAATGAGTAAGAAAGTAAATTGAGACAATAAAAAGGTAAAAAAAGAAATACAAAAAATCTTGTGTAATAAAATATGACAGGGAAAAGGATATAAGGAACAAAGAATATTGAGGATGAAAATAAACCAATATTTAAATGATGACACATTTAAATGTAATCATAAGAATATATAAGTGGTCTAAATAGTCTAAATAAAAGGGAGCTGTCATAAGATTGGATTAAAAGTCTTGGTAATACATATCCTATTAGCTACCAACAATAAAATCAAAGACATATAAAGAATAGGCATAAGAAATTCAATATCCTGCCTATTGAGTTTCTGTGTCAATATCAAGTGAAATAAGCATCCTTATAAACCTGTCAAAAATAAGCAAATATTCTAAGTATAGCATGTTTAGTATACAGTTTATCTTTCAAATAACACCCTAGCGGTGTATTTCTGAACACTGAATAGTCAATGAGTTTGCCATTCATAAAATATTCTCATATTGAAATTTTAACCATCAGTGCCTCAGTACTATTTCCACAATCTTGAAGTACATAAGACCTTCTTCACTGCTCCCTCGAGCTTAGGTTTTCTAACCTTGCCTTCCATTATATTCCTCCCAGGCACTTTAACTATACCTATGCTGAGCAACTTGTGGTTACCTAAGAGCAAATGCAACATATTTAATTTATATATCAGCATTTTTATACTTTTTCCCCTGAAATTTACATTGTTACTCCTAAATCTGAGTTAGTTTTTTATTGTTTTTTATAAATCCTTACATGTACAGCATGAATATTAACTCCTACAGAAAGCTTTCCATTATACCTTCAACTTAGATTATCTTCTTCCTTCATGAGTTTCTGCAGTGACTGCTCAGTCTTTGTCATCTAATCCTGTTTGCTTTCTGAACTACATTTATGAGAACACAAGAATTCCTTGAGGAAAGGAAACAGGTGTTCACCTCCATAGTCTTAGCATCAAACTTAATGATTAGTAAAGATAAGTGGCAGTTTTGCCAATTGTATTTAAGGTAGGATGCTGATGTCAGTATTTTGATTTGAGCACAGGTACATTATTTCAAACACTAGAAAAACTCTTCAACCTGAAACTATTTTTTACAGTTACTAACTAATGATTACAACCAATAGTTTATCTCCATTTCTTCAAGACGTCATTCTATTTAAAGACAAACTTGACTTCCTGAAGTTTCCACAATTTCAGGGTCATCTCAGCTAGAAATAGAACAATGTGGGGTGAAATGAAGGAGTTCCATATTTCAAGAATAGAGAAACTTAGTTTTAAATTACTTTTAAGACCTCCGTTATTTTCTATGTGAGAGTTGGTATCATTGGAAGTAAAATGAGAAATTGAAATTCTAAATTATTATAAGCCAGATAACTTGATTACCAAGTTCATTTTCTTTATTTATTGATAATACTGCATTTTCTAAGTAAAAAAAAAATTTAATAATTATTGAGAATGTACCTTATGTCAGAAACAAGACTGAATGTTTAGTATTTATAGTGAATATAGATATAGAGAAATTAAATAAAATATTGTGAATAAATAAAATATTGCATAAAATTAATAAATTATATTTATATCTGTTAAAAAACAAAACACACTGTTATTTGAAATTTTCTTCAGATTGCATTTTGTTGATTAAAAAACAAAAAGGAAAGAAAAAAATCTCAAGTTAGCAAAAACTTTTGAGATATAATGTTGGATTTTATGTTGATGTGTCTTGTAAAGCCAGATGACCAAAAGCAAGTAAAGTAGAACCACTGGACAGGCTTTATTTTGGAAAATACACTCCCAAGATAAACCCCCTGATCACCAGGCTTGAGAAGGAGGAGTGGCACCTGGTCCTCATGGCACAGAAAATTTAAAGGGCCCCATCCGGAAAAGGAAGACTTAAGGCAGGAAGGGAAGGGCCTGAGGTAGGAAGAGGAGGTGATCTAGAGTCCTGTGTCCTTTGAGATTGGTCAGGGGATCCTGCTGAGGTCAGAGTCCTTCAGGGATGAGCCGGGGAGAATGGCGGCACCCATACTGGGTGTTCCATGTTCCTCTGCGCATGCGGCCCTGCTGCGGCCATGTTGGTGCATTCGGCACATGCGAGCGGCTCGCTGTTTCAGCCTGCCTTGGCAGAGGCAGCCATGTTTGTTCTGCATTTGCCTTGCTAACCTAACATCCCATCCTTTTTGATGATATAGGACAGCAGACTCGGTCTGGCTACTTCCTGCGGGATAAGGTGCGTCGGAGATGAGGGTGGCGGCTCAGGTGTTGGTCCGGCAGGGAGGCAAATGCAGGGGTGGAAGCATCTGATTGTCAGTCATGCTGCTTGACTACAGAGGCACCACCTGTGGGTTGGAACAAAGGCTTGGGAGAGATTACTGATTAACAGAAGAGGGTTGTTGAGAAACGTTGAGTTTGGTGGGCCCCAGCATGGTGGAAGTCCAAGGCTGGACATTGGAGGTAGGTGCCTTTTTGAGGCGGGAGACATGGTAGCACAGGGTGTGGCCTAGAAGCTTGGCCGCTGTTGGCGTGGTTAGTATGACCGTATGCAGTTCCATCCAGCAGGGCTCCAATGATTGAGGATGCAGCTCTCGAAGTAAGACTGTGTCACCCTGTTGAAGAGGATCTGAGTTGGTTTGCAGATGTGCTGGGTTTCAGGCGGTAGGTGGCGCAGGAAGGCAGCGGTCTGCGTATTCCCTTAGGAGCTTGTGTAGGAGGGTGAGATGGGGCAGGTAGGACTCAAGGGGAGGAGGGTTGGTTGGGAAATTTAGGTTGATTAGGAAAGGGCGTCCATAGTGCAGCTCAAAAGGGTTAAGTCCAGAGGGGTCTCCAGGGGCTGCCCAAATTTGAGTGAGGGCCAATGGCAGGAGATTGGGCCAGGAGATCCTGAGTTCAATGGTAAGTTTAGTGAGGTGATCCTTGAGGATGCCATGGACCCTTTCAACCTTACCCGAGGATTGGGGTTGGTAGGGGATGTGGAGTTTTCAAGTGATGTTGAGGCCTCTGTAGACTAGTTGAACAACCTGAGAAGTGAAGGCCGGACCATTGTCTGACTGGACAGAGATGGGAAGTCCAAATCTTGGAATAATCTACTCAATAAAGATGGAGGTGACAGTGTCAGCAGTTTCCCTGGAGGTAGGGAAGGCTTCTATCCAACCTGAAAAAGTATCAACCATAGTGAGTAGGTAGCGGAGCTTTTTGTGCCTAGGCATGTGAGTGAAGTCAATCTGCCAGTCTTCGCCAGGTTGGTGACCTCTCATCTGGTGCAGGGGGAGTTTGGGTTTGATGCCTCCTTATGGGGACACAGTAGAACAGATGGAACAAGCGGAGTGGACCTGCTGGAGAGTAGCTCTCATTCCTGGGAAGTAGAAGAGAGGTTGTAAAAAATGGAAAAGGGATTTGTGGTCAATATGAAGAGAGTTATGAATGTCCATCAATAAACTGTAAGCTTGCTGTTTAGGAGGGCAATCCGATCCCCCAGGAAGATCCAGCCCTCTCCCCCAAGATGGCCACCTTGGGTTATCAGGTCCTGTTGTTCCTGTGGGGTATAATTAGGTTGAGTGGCTGTGGACAGAAATAGGATAGGTGTTCTTGAGGATTTGGCTGTTAATCCTCATGCTATAGAGTCTGTCTTATTGTTGCCTATAGCTATGGGGTCAGAGGAATTCTGATGTCCTCTGCAGTGTATGATGGCCACTTGTGATGGCAGTTTCAGTGCCTCTAAGATTTTGGAAATTAGAGAGGCATTGACCACTGGTGACCCTTTTGTGGTCAAGAACCTATATGCTCCTTCCAAATAGTTGCATAAGAATGAGCAATTAAGAAAGCACATTTGGAGTCTGTGTAAATGTTAACTTGCTTGTCCTTGGATAGCATGAGAGTTCCGATGAGTGCCTTTTGTGAAGTGATCCCTTCAGAAAGGCAGCTGGCTTCTAAGACTGAGGCAGCGGTGACTACTGCATATGCGGCTCTGCAGCGTCCATCACGACCCATTGTCGAACTGCCATCCACAAAAATAGTTAAGTCAGATGCGGAGAGTGCATAGTCAAAGAGGTCCTCACAGGGCAATTGTAGAGCCTCCAACATCTGCAAACAGGAATGATTAGTACCTGAAGGGGGAGAGGACAGTGGAAGGAGTGTGGCAGGATTGAGGGAGGAAGAACAACTGAGGGTAATGTTGGGGTTCTCTATAAAGAGAAGGTGGAATTCTTGAATCCTTGAAGGGCTTAGAAGAGAGAGCTTTGTGACTTAAGAGGTCTTGTAGACTATGGGTAGAAAATACAGTTACTGGTTGGAGCAAGGTGAGCTTGAGGGCTTCCTTAGTAAGTTCCACTGCTGCTGCCAGTGCCCAGAGGTATGGCAGCCATCCATGAGCTATAGTATTCAGCTGCTTAGAGAGGTATGCCACTGGCTTATAGGAAGGTCCAATTGGTTGAGTGAGGAGGCCAGTAGCAATACCCTGTCTTTCATCCGTAAAAAGGTGGAAAGGATGATTAGGGTTAGGGTGAGAGAGAGTGGGAGAGGATATTAGGGCATCCCTAAGCTTATAAAATGCATTGGCTATTGAGGTAGGAGAAGTGAGAGGCCCATGAGGGGTCTCCTTAGCTGCCTGATATAAGGGCTTGGCCAGAAGTGCAAAGTTGGGGACCCAATGCCTGAAAAAGCCAGCTAGACCCAGGAAGGAATGGAGGTAGTCCGCTGTTTCAGGCAGCTGTAGGTCACAGAGAGCTTGAATTCTGTCAGTTGTCAGACTTTTAGAGGTTGGAGTGAGGAGTATACCTAAGTAGGTGACTGAGGTAGTAGTGAGTTGAACTTTAGAGAGACTCGACAGCCTCACGACCCCAGGAAATTGAGGAGCTGAGCAGTGTGTGCCTGGGAAGTCTTGAGGGATGGGCTGCATAGGAGAAGGTCATCCACATACTGAAGAAGGGTGCTATCCCCCAAGTAATAAGAAGTTAAATCTTGTGCCAAGGCTTGCCCAAAGAGGTGTGGACTGTCTCTGAAGCCTTGAGGTAGGACTGTTCATGTCAACTGTTGGGGCCTTAAAGAGGTAGGGTCCTCCCATATGAAGGCAAAGAGGTAATAAGAGTCAGGTTGAAGGGGCACTGTAAAGAAGGCATCTTTAAGATCTTGGATAGTAAAATGGGTGGTTGAAGGGGGGATATGAGAGAGGAGAGTGTAAGGGTTGGGGACCACTGGGTGGATGGGAATAACTGCCTCATTAATTAGGCAGAGGTCCTGAACCAAATGATAGGCTTCTGAGGGTTTGTGTACTGGCAATATGGGAGTGTTGCATGGAGAATCAGTAGGGATGAGGAGTCCCTGAGCAAGTAACCGGTCTATGATGGGTTTAAGTCCCTCCCTGTGGGTTTTGGAGATGGGAAATTGGGGACGAGAGGGAAATATAGTGTGAGGCTTTAACTGAATACGGGGTGGCTTGTGGTGGGAGGTTATGACTGGCTTGGAGGTGTCCCAGACTTGGGAATCAACTAGGTCTGGGGGTAATGGTGTAGTGGGTGCTGTCAGGTCATTAGAAAGAGTACAGATTAGAGGTAAGAGAAAATGGGTGGTGGCATTTTTGGGGTGCAGTTGGAGAGTGGCCCCTAATAATTGGAGAATATCTCTGCCTAGGAGAGGAATTGGACAGGAGGGAATAACCAGAAAGGAGTGTGTGAAAAGGTGTCCTTCCAGGGCACAGGCCAGCTTAGCAGTTCAGTTTGGGGAGGAGGGCTGGCCATCAATCCTCATAACTGAGACCTGGGAAGGAAACAAAGGCCCAGAGTGGGCAGGCAGAACAGAATAGGTAGCCCCTGTGTCCACAATAAAACTTATGGACTTACCCGCTATCTGGAGTGTTACCCTGGGCTCGGCAAGGGTGATGGGGGTCCCCGAGTCTGGGCTTCTTCAGTCCTCTGTGAACCCCAAGAGTTCAGGAGAGAGAGCAGCCTGGTTGGTCATACCCCCATGTAGAGGCGCCGAGGAAGGGCCAGCCATGGGACAATCACTTTTCTAATGTCCTGTCTGCTTACAGGTGGGGCATGGCTTGGAACAGGGCCATGGCTCTGGGCATTGGTGGGACCAGTGACCCTCATGTCCACATTTGAAGCAAAGCCCCCAGCGGAGAGTATTGAGGGTTCCCCCATGAAGTTCTTGTTGGAGCCGTAGGCCTCAGGGCTGTTGCCAAGGTTTGGGTTTGGAGTGCTACCTTTTTCTGTAATTGGGCCTGCCTGGCTAATTCAGCCGACTCCTCTTGGGCGTTATAGACTTTAAAGGCCATTTTTACCAGGTCCTGGATTGGGGTTTGTGGGCCCTCCTCAGCTCGTTTGAACTTTTGTCTAATGTTAGGGGCCGATTGGGTAATGAAATGGGTTGCTAGCACTGTAGCCCCAGAGGGAGACTCAGGATCCAGCTTAGTATATTTGATGAGAGCCTCTGTAAGGCAATTGAGAAATAGAGCTGGATTCTCATCTGGATTCTGATGATTTCTTTTAGCTTATCAAAGTTAACCACTTTATTAGACACTGCCTGCATGCCTGCTATTAGATATTGGATCATGCAGGCACAGTGACAGCACCCCTGCTGGCCATCTTGGTAGTTCCAGTTTGGTTCAGTTAGGGGAATGGCCACTTCACCTGTAGGAAGAGTTATGTCTGTTAAACGAACTTGATCTGCACGGTTCCGAGCAGCTTGCTGGATGCGGAAGCATTCATCTGGCTTAAGAGTGGTAGAGAGAATAACATAGATATCATGCCAGGTAAGATTGTAAGTCTGAGAGAGAGAGAGAGTGGAATCCCTTAATGTAAGTAGAAGAGTCAGCAGAGAAGGACCTAAGGCGCTCTTGAATCTGTGAAAGGTCCTGAAGTAAGAATGGAGCATGAACTTGAAAAATTCCTTCAGCGCCAGCCACTTCCCTGAGGGGACAGAGAAGCTTAGGGCCAGCTGGCAAGGGGGCCTGGTGACAACAAGTGTGGGTGCAAACGGGAAGAGGGAAGTGGGTGAATGGAGGGATCCATTGGAGGGGGCAGATTCCCAAGGAGGAGGGGCAGGAGCTGTGGCCATAGGAGGTTGGGAGAGGGAGGAGGGGTCTGGGTGGGGATGGGGATGATGGACAGGTGGGGCTGAGAGCAGCTCAGGTGGATCAGTGAAAGAGGAAGAAGATAGGTGAAAAAACTGGGAAGGGGGTCTGGGATTTTCCCTAGCTAGGATGACTTGAAAGACAGAACAGGTAGAAAAAAGGTTGGGGTGAAAGCACACTTCCCAAGAAGCCTGAACATAAGGAGTTTCTGTCCATTTCCTCATCCAGTGACAAAAATTAGCCAAATCAGTGAGGATTTGAAAATCAAAAGTTCCCCCTGGAGGCCATCTTGATCCATTGTCTAAGCCATACTGAGGCCATACTACAGTGGAAAAGAGGACCAGATGCTTACGGTGTAGGTCTTTAGCAAATCCTAGCTTCTCAAAATTGTGATACAGACAGCCCAAAGGAATTTTGTGGTCTAGAGAAGAGTCAGTGTTTCCCATGACCTTTCAGCACCCGTGGGGGTGGACGGGAACAGGAAAAGGCATCCCTAAATCAGATAGCTCCCACCGGAGAACAGAGGGCCAGGCAGGGAGTTCAGGCATCCCTGGAAACTCCCCGGGGCCGGATGGAGTCGGGTGGCTCACACGAGGACTGGGAATGTCTCCCCAATCTAAGCGGCCCTGGACAGAGACCTATTGCACACATGTGACTTAACAGATAGGCCTCTGGAACGGAACGGAAGGGAAGCTGAAAGGCCAGGGGGAACGAGAAGGGGGACCTACCTCACTTTTGTTGATCCAGATAGGGGGAGAAACGGTGGAAGCGGCCCAGGAGTTCTCCTGGTCCGGAGGGCTTGCCTCAAACCCAGTACAGGGGGAAGTTCAGAAAACCCTCCCGGGTTTCACGTACCACGATGTAAAGCCAGGTGATCAAAAGCAAGTAAAGTAGAACCACTGGACAGGCTTTATTTTGGAAAGTACACTCCCAGAATAAATCCCCTGATCACCAGGCTTGAGTGGGAGGAGTGGTGCCTGGTCCTCAAGGCACAGAAAATTTAAAGGGCCCCATCCAGAAAAGGAAGACTTAAGGCAGGAAGGGAAGGGCCTGAGGTAAAAAGAGGAGGTGATCTAGAGTCTTGTGTCCTCTGAGATTGGTCAGGGGATCCTGCTGAGGTCAGAGTCCTTCAGGGATGAGCCGGGGAGAATGGCAGCGCCCATACTGGGTGTTCCATGTTCCTCTGCTCATGCGGCCCGCTGTGGCCATGTTGGTGCGTTCGGCGCATGTGAGCTGCTCGCAGTTTTACCCTGCCTCAGCAGAGGCAGCCATGTTTGTTCTGCATTTGCCTCGCTAACCTAACGTTTTATTAGCTCCAGGTCATGTCCTTAATGTTCACTGGAAAGGAAATCTGTTTTTCATTCAATGATTGCTCAGCTGTAATAAACCACTAACATTTTTTAATTTGATACTTTACCTACTGATTACACATATAGCACAGCAGAAGGTTGTACTTCTCCCCAGGAGCAATTTCCTCTAGAATATGAATGTTTCAACACAGTTCTTTAATTTTTAGGATCACTTTTGCCTTAGTGAAATGAATTTCTCCATTCAAGGAAAAAAAAAAATCCGAAGAAAAACTTTACAAAATGTAACGCTATTAAGATAAACTTATGAAAACACTACACAGCAGAGATGATAGCCAGGAAGCTTTAAGAACTTTTATCCTTAGTATGGAGGGATTTGGGTGAATGAATAAAGGTAATTTTTGGAGAACAGACTGTGATTTGAATTTTCTTAGTGTTGGGTAGGTGAATCTTTCATAGTTATCACATTTTGATCATGAGAGTCTTTCTGAGTGTACTAGGGCCATGAAAACAACTTTAGACATGTATCACAATTTCATAGAGAATAGGTTAATCCTTGGGAAGAATTTGACACAGTCAGTGCTGAAAGATTAAAAATGTGGGGTTCACTCCAAACCAGAGGCAACACGCTCCACATAGCCAAGGGATCTTTATTCATGGTGGGGGTCTACTTAAGGCAAGTGGGTGCCCAGGAGAAGGAAGGAGGAGAGAAGGGAAGTGGGGATGCGGGGCATGGAATTTATAGGGCCCACTATGAACACATGGTGGGGTATGGATTGGTCATTTCAAAACTGGCATGATAGATAAGCATTCCTGTTTTGGCAGTGATCTTCTTTGATGTAGTAACCTGAGCGGCCAGGCTTTGTTCTCTCCGGGGGAAACTGCTGGGGAACTGCCTCGGCTTTAGAGAGAGGAGGGGCCAAAACCGTATGGGAGGGCTCTTTTTACCTTACAAGTGCCATTTTGAAATGTATCCTCCATCTTAGAACAAGAGTCACCTCACGTTCACTCTGACTCAGCCTGACCTAAACTGCAGACAATACACTATCATGCAAAGAAACCTCAAAAAATACTCCATCATTATAGGAAAGGAAATTGTTATCTGGGACTAAAATCCTGAGAAACACCTGGTTCCTTATGAAATTGACAGGACAAGGACTCTTCCCTGACAACCTCTAGCAAAGGCCTAACAACAAAAATCTCCTCCTCCCTCACTGTCCTGTATCTACTCCAGGCTATAAGCAGAAAGTGGTCTCAGTCTCCATTGGGTCCCCCTCTACAGGTCTGTCCCAAGTAAACCCATGTTACTATTGAGCCACCTTTCCTATTTCCTTCATTGTCTTCTTTCCTTACACTAGCAGGTAAGGTAAAATGTTACTTAGGGCAAAAGACAGGAAAGGAGGAGATTTGCTTGAAAACTCCATCAGTTTAGAAGATTTGTTACTTTAGGGTGATTTTCCAAGGTTATTATTGGAGAATTCTTCTTAGATATGTAATACAAAAAGAAACCCACCATGAACTTATAATCATTTTGAAAAAAAAAAAAGACTAATTTTCAAAATGAGTTATCCAATGACAAACAGTTTCAAGAATGGATAAACAGAACTGTTAAGGAAGAACAGTGGAAAAAAAAAAACAAAAAACTTCTTTTGGAAATTTAATTGACAGAATATGTTGCATAGGTTTTGGGGTTGTATATGAGGCCATGAGGTAAGTGTGCTCAGCTACTTGAAATATGCCTTAAGTAGTCAAATAAGATATGTCACATACTTTCTGAATATTAATGCTGAGTACATTTTTTCCTAGTAAATATCTTTCTAATAACATTTATTTTAGAATTTAACAGATATCATTTTACTGCTGTGAAAATAAGTGTCTTATATTTTCTTAAGATTTTCTGCCTTATACCACACTTAAAACCAATACAATCAAAAGAGATTTTTCTTTATCTTTAAAATAATTAGTTAAGATTTTAGCCAGGTAAGAGCCAGTGCTTCTAGGATTCCAGGTAATGTGCACATAACCAGCATCTTCAGTCGAATGTATTTGCCCTTTCCCTTTATCCCATCTCAAGTGCCTCTGAGCATTCCAAAGTAATAGGGAATAACTTTGACTCATTTATGCCATCATGTCTATTACCCAATGATGACATCACTGTTCATACTAAAACCTCTTTATTATTATCAGCCTGTCACCTTTTAAACTCTAGAACATTTCTTTGTCATTAGGCAATATGCCCCATAGGAACCTTGAGAACTTACTTGTTTATTTTTGTCATAAAAATAAATGGCATTGGTAATTTCCATTTTGCTTACTTCTGTGATCATCTGCTTTTTATGAAGTTTAATGACAATATGATTATTTAGAAAATTCTTAAGAATTTTCAATGTCAAGCATGGAATATTTTTTCTTTCCTTGTCTCACAAACTCCAAACATCATTATTTTTTGTGCACTTTGATGCTAATATAGTGTGCAGATTTAAGTGATGAATAAAGTACCTAAACAACCAATTGAAGTAGGTGTCATTAACCTTGATTATCACAGGTTAAATCAAACCACAGTTGAGTTAGTCAAGCTGATTTATGTAGCTTTCCTTTGACCGAGGCTGGTTGAAAATCAGATGTTCAATTCTTAGTGAGTGACCATACTTCATTCAAGTAGCTTATAAATGTCATAGGTACATGCAACATATATGATCTCTTGTACTATGTATTAAGGTGCCTATATCCTCCATTCAGCAAAGAAACTACCTGATTCAACTGTGTGAGGCAAAATGCCATGGCAACAGCTGGCTTCTCATTCCAGCAATAATTTTGTAATACTGCTGGGAAGTCATCAGCTATAGCCTGGCCCTCTTTCTTTGTTCAAGCTATTTTCATATCACCCCAAAGTGCATGTTAGATGCTCTTCACAATGTGATCAGGTGGGGGAAGGCAGCACAGAAAAATGTATCATACTATTCTCCCCATAGGAAGAAAGAGAGAGAGAGAAAGGAAATGGCAGAACCAACTTGTAGCAAATAATAAGAGGATTCTGATGAAAAGGATAAATCTCAAGAGGCTCTAGTTGAAGTAAAAAATAAAGATTGTTATAAGAGATGAAAATTAAATTTAAAAAAAGACAGTACCAATGAAGAAATGGTGTCTATACAGTCAGAAAATGAAGTAGCTAAGTGATTAGCGAGTAGAATTCAGAATAGAAAAGGGACAAAAGGAAAAATCTTTATTCAATTTTTTTGGTAAAGCTATTAAAAAATAAAGCAGTAAATGACTTTGAAAACCAATATAAATCAAGAGAAATTCGCAGAAACATTGATTTAGAAGATAGCTGAAAATTGCAAATTGTTTAAAAAATAACATCACACAAACATGCTTTAGTAATAGTTTGTTACACCTGATATCATAAAAGGTACAGTAATTAAAATATGTAACTTTCATTGACAATCTATAAATCAATAACTGGTAGATTTTTCCAAAATATATACATTAGCATTAAAGCATGGCTTGTTATAGTACATAACATCTCAAAAGCTTTTAAATCTACTGTATGAATGATCCATTTTTCAAAATTATGAGATCATCTGTCAATGGTACTCAAAATTTCATTATTTAAATGGCTGGTAAAATATTAAAAGAATAGCATGCATAGATTTTCAAAGTTCCTTTGAAAGTTTATTTAATATTCACTGTGTGTTTATTCATATGCTTTAGAAGACATTCTACTTAGTGTTTTAATTTAACAACAAGTAAATAAAAAACTAGCATAATTAGAATGGTATTGTTCTTATTTTAGAGTATGTGTGTGTTATTTTCTTGTGTGTGCTTGTGTGCATGCATGTATTTTTACTCAAAGTATTTTAAGCTCCTTTAAGTTAGGAACCATTATTTTCATTTCTTTTTTTTTTTTTCCTACATTATCTTGCACAGGTTTTTGTGTCTAGTACACCCTGAATAAATTCTAATGAATTATTGAAAATTAAGATGAATCTGCCTATAGTATTATAAATTTATTTTCTACAGATATATTAATAATGCAGGCCTATGATTATGATGTGTATAAATGCAAACCATAGTTGATATCACAAGTTGACCAAACAATAATGTTGTGTCAGTGGCCTTTAAAATGAAAAATTTTCTCTGAATTGGGTCTTCATCAACATCAGATGACATACATATGACTAGAGGCTTGGTGGGTCCTAAAGAATAAACTAGTATGAGCTGACACACTGATAGTTATGTTAGGGCACAGTATTGTTCAGACTGATCCTGGAGCTTTGGCAGTAACATCAGCTTGCCTTTGATGAAGGAGCTGGTATTTCCTAGGGTTATTTTAGCAGGTTATTTTCTCAGGTTAAGAATAATAGCTGGCTCAGGAACAGCAAATCATCAATGATCATCATTTAGTGATCACTAGAAAGCAGATCATCTGTTATATTTATGAAAATGAATAGCCACTCCAATTATGGGAGAGATAATATTTTTATCATGAGATTTGTGTCATGATTTTGTTGCCATTTACTACAACTGTCATATCTCAAATAGATTCTCAAATCAGACAAATATTATTAAAATTGACATCACTATGAAAAAGGGATAAATAGTAAAAAAATACAATAAAGAAGTTCACACATAAAAATGTACAAAGTGAGCCTGTTTAGTTTTAACTTTCATTATGTACATTATTCCTTCTTTCACTTATCCAACAGTATTTATGTACCTTCTACATGCAAATATTTTTGTTGGGTATTGTTATAAACTCAATGTTTGCATCACCTCAAAATTCTTATATTGAAATTCTAACCCCAAATGTGATGCTATTAGGAGGTGGGACCTCTGGCATGTGATACAGTCATGAGAGCTTGCTCTCTTTCACATACATACACACACACACACACACACACACACACACATACATACACACACAAACACTTTATTAGGGCATGGAATTAGAACCCTTGTAGAAGACTCTGTGAGGTTTCAGCAAGAAGACATATTTAAACCAGGAAATGGGCCTTTACAAGACACCAAATTTGCTGGTACTTTGATCTTGTCCTTCCCAGTCTCCCAAACTGTGAGAAATAAATTTGTGTTATTTATAAGCCATTGAATCTACAGTATCATGTTACAGTAGCCTGAATAGAACAAGACAGATACAGTTAAGATTTATGCAATAAATATTTATTACTATATAACTTTCCTGAGTTTTATATAGCCCTTAGCTTCTTCTCTTATCTTTAGTGCTGATCTGTGTTTAGGTCTGAATGAAAATCTGTCATGTTCCTTATACAAATTCAGTAGATGAGCATCTTTGGCATTTGCAATGTTCAGAAAAGAAAAATAGTGACAAAAAATAATGACATAAAAATACATAAAAACACACTGACAAAAGTTCATCTGTTATATTTATGAAAATGAATATGCCAGGTATATACATAGTCAATCAGAAGAGAGTGACAAGAAAATACATTTTCAGACTAAGTGAAATTGGAGATAATTACAACTATCTTTATTCCTGTGGGTAGAGAAAGAGAAGTCATAGTCTCAGAAAATTATTTTAGATGATATCTGAGAGATTCTCAGAGCCCTATAATCTTCATTTCCTATAGGTATGATATAGCAACCTGCCTACTCATTTCCAAGATTTTTCTCTAGATACCTTTAGTCTTTGTTTCCAAATCTTATAGAGTGAACAAATAATTTAATTCAGGATATAGAATCACTACTTAAATAGACCAAAAAAATTTCTGTTGGTTCTTTTATTGATTCAATAAAATTTAATTAAAACAAAGCTCTTATATATCCATGACTTTCATTTGCAATTAAGATTAGTTTTGAGACTGCTATACATATTTTTTTCAAAAATAAAGAGAATCAAAGATCCTATCAATGCTCATCTTTATGTACATATGTTAGAATAAAATCTGTTTATATATAGGTATAAATGATATTGGCTAACTGAAACTGTACTCCTTCATTCATGCCAGTTTTGTTTAGGAGACTAATTCCATGCCTGATAAGACATATACAAGAGACAAGTAGAAACATCTCTAATACAAAACTCTCGCAGGCTGAGGTTGAGAGGAAGTAGTCAAGAGCAATAAAAAAACAACAACAATGCTTCTAATGTCTAGTTGATAAGCATTTGTATGTCTAAAATACAGGTCTTTCCCAATACACAGGAATCATTGTGTAGGCATACTAACTAAGCTTAAGACATAAATTATTTAGAAAATGAATTCTTTTTCATCTTACTCTTCTCAAAATGAAAAAAAAAGATTAAAAAAGAAGAGCAGAGTTTCTTTTCCTTCTCAATTCTGTTGCTAATCTGCTATTTTTCAACCTTCTTTCTTTTATCAGACTGAATTTATGTTTCACTGGCTTATTGCCTGCTTTGTGAGGTAATTTCTCAATGTACTTGCTGAGGTCTCCTTGACTCATTTTTTGAAGGTAATTTTGTTACTTGGGGGCCACTATCTGCATTATTTGCATAGAAACTTTGTACTTTTTTTATTTTTACAACTCAAAGATACATCATGAACTTTTCTCCTTCTTTTTCTTTTTCATTCTCTTTCTTTCCTTCCCTGCCTTCTCTTTTCCCTCCCTTTCTTTTTCATTCCTTCCTTTCTTCCTCTTTTGATTCCTTTCTCTTTTTCATTTTTTGATACAGAATTACCAAAATGACAATACATTGTCATTTCACTAGTTCCACATAATTGCTCCAGGTATTTATTTTACAATGTCAACCCTCCAAGGATGGTTGTTGACATTTTGAGTAATGATCTGTTGATTTTCCTATGACACTTAACACAATCAGCAACTGTGGTAGCTTGAGCTTCTTCTTCTTCTTTTCTTTTTAATTTTTTAGCTGAAACAGCAGAAGGAATGATTTACTGTACATGTGTGACACAACTGAACAATGAACTAGCTCAGAATGACAAAGGTCCTGGGCAAAGGACCAACAAGAATTGTAGTGAGCAAGGTGGGTCTTCTCTCAGTGTTGGTCTTGCTGATGGGATGATGATGGAAGTTCAGGATCCACTAAGACAAAGTCTGGACAGTAGCAGGCAGTCCAACATCTCTTACCAATGTCCCAGCCTCTGGCTTTCCTTATTTCTACTCCTTTGGCCTCTACAGTGCATGTATGAACTTACTTGGATCTCTGCCTCATTTTTCTCCTTTCGCACTTCAGTCTGCGCACTGCTGCTTCTTCGACCTCACAATCCTGATGCAGAGGTTTCCAAGAAGATGCTAAGGCCAAGTGTAAACTTTTAAACTATAAACCTTATATGCTATTCTCACTCTATTCAGAAAAGAAAGGCCTATGAATTACCCTGATATTCAGTTCATGATCACACTCAACATAAGTACCCACATATTATTATCTGTAAGAGTTAATTTAATAATAAATCTGATAAAAAATTTCACAGATCAGCGGATATAATGTTTCCATGTAATAAGTGAAGAATTGGAGGCTTAGAGCTTGTCATTTCACACAATTGGAGAATATGCAAAACAGTCAAGAACCTAAATCACCGCTATCAATACTATGCTGTTTTCATGATGAACAATAAATCTGCAGGTATATTTTTTTGGCCTGTCATCAGCACTAACAATTACCAGTATTTGACTAGTACCGTGACTGACAAAAGACCCAACCTGTTTTGAACTGAATACAAAAAATTTCCATATCTTATATTATTGTTACATAATTTTGTCATATGGGTATTAGTAATTGAATTTTATATATTGGGAAACTGAGGATCAGTGTGCAAACTAATTACCCAATATTATTTCAACTGATAAATTCTAATTTTGACACTGGTTCTTTCAGATTCTACCATATGTTCACATGCATTCAATATTTGATTGGAATTTGATATTACATATGTATTTCTAATGAACTGAAATAAAATGGAATAAAAACAAGTTTTATACTTTAAACTTCAAATTGTGTAGTAGCTTGCTTAATAGTTTGTAGAAATAAATCAGGGGTTGGAATATGTGTAATTCAGAGGAATATATTGTAAGAATACTCCAGATATACATCAGAATTGGCATCAGGCTTTTCCATTGTTAGAATTATTATCATAGAAAGGCATAAAAGCAGTTATTAAAATACCATGGAAGAAATAATGAAAATTAATTACATGAAGTATCTATTTTATGACTTATTTCTTGAAGTCATATTTTACAGAAGAGAAATAATTTTAAATTAAGATATAATCAATTGGAACTGAGTTCTAGACATCAATATTCAATATCAATACGAGAAAGAATGTATTAATCATCCACATATTTATTGCTCAGTTCCATACTAAGTAATTTACCATGCAAGTTGAAGGGAAGAAATGACTCAAATCTGCAATTTTAATCCACAATGAACACATGAACTTGAACAAACATAGCATGCAGTCTTTGTCATCCTTTACTTAGTAGCTGTCCTTACTAAGTGACTCATTTTTGTGGTAATACTTATTTTTTATGTATTACTCAAATCTCTTAAAGTTTTTTTGTGACTAATTGTATTTTACACACACAAAACTGATTAAATTAATAATAGGTTATAAGTTAGAAATGTGGCACTTTGATTAATAAGAATGAGTAAATCTATAAAAACTAATAACAGAGTGACTTGCATATTAAATGCATTTATTTAAAATGAACAAGCCACACAGATAAGTGAGCATCACAGGTGTTCCAAATGGAAGGCCAGTAGCCACATGTGCACCCCCTGTGTTAGCACTATGTCTCTGATGATACTTGGGAGATGAATACAGTGCCAGCCTTTTGGGAGTAAATATTGATGTCAATCGAATATTGATATCAAGCAGGAGATTGGTTTTTCTTTAAGGATCTTTTAGACTGTATTAAAAAATTTAACCATGCACTTATATTGCATTAAAAATAATATGCAAATTGTCAGTTTCCAAGTGTTGCTGATATGTCAGTTTTAAAGTGTTGTGAAAAAGATAATAACAAAAATGTTTCAAAATATTATAATGTAAATATGCTATATTTTGACTTCACAAACTTTATTGCTAGATAGCCTCCTCTATAGACTATATTATAATAATACAAATATTGATGAAAATCAAAACTTCTAAATTAGGATTTTAAATTTTTCAAAATCTCTTGTGTTTAATGTTTTTCCTCTTCAATTCCAGAGTAGATTATTTCACAGGATTCAATAAAAGTAATTTAGATGTCAGTTCCTACTTTAGGTTTACATCAAAAGGAAAGGGATTTATAGGAGGAAAAAGTAATGAATAATTAAAAATTTTATCTTAGTATATTATTATAATCTTTTCATGTCACTGTTTGATTCTTGTTTGTTTGTTTTTGTTTATTTTAGGGAGGAAGGGGTTGAGGATTGAACACAGGACCTCACTCATGCTAAGCACATACTTTACCCTACCCACAGCCCTGCTTCTTGATTCTTAATACTAATATATTCAAAGAGGTAATTGAAAAACATATTTTTAAGTTATTTATTTATGAAAGAACAAACCAAGTAACTCAGATTTTCTAACTCAAGTAATCTGTTATAAGCATTCTCTGAACTGCTGGTGTTTAGGAAAGGAATTCTTTCATTAACTGAACTTGATATGATGCCTCAAGAAACTCCTAATCTCTGTGCCTATGTCATGTTAGCTCTCATGAGCCCCAAAGAAATAGTTGTATTCATTTCCTTCTGCTGCTATAACAAATTACCACAAACTTAATAAATAAACACAGTTTCTTGTGGTTCTGGAGGTGGGAAGTTTAAAATCATTCTGAGTGAAAATCAAAGTTTGACAGGACTAATTCATTTTAGACACTCAGGAGAAAATGCTCTTCCTTGTGTTCTTCACCTTCAATCAGTCATATTCCTTGACTCCTTTCTCATCTCAATTCAATGACTTGCTTCTGTTCTCATATCTACTATACATTCTTTGACTCGATTCTTTCTTCATAAAAACTCATGATTCCATTGGACCCACCAGAGTCATCTAAAAAAAACTTCCTCCTCTCAAGATCATTAATTTAATAACATCTATAAAGTCCTTTTGCACAAGGCAATACTTACAAAGTTTTGGGGACTAGAATATGGACATCTGTGGAGTGCCATTGGTCAAGCTACCACAGTTGCCTAACAGTAGCTAACACACAAGTGTCCTGGAAAATGCCTTAGTATAATTAGGCCTTTAAATTGTTCTCTTCTTAGGAAGCAGGAGAAGCTATATCCTCAAATTTATTTTTTCAAATGGAAGTTAATTCTCTGTTAGCTTTTTATGCAATTCTGCTTTCATCCTTTCAGTTTAGAGGATTTATATCTTATGAAGTCGGTAATGGGTAATAAACTGCCTTATTGCCTTCTTAAGTTACAACTACCATTATTATGGTAATTTAAAATCTCATAATCTATTCCTTTATAAATTTCATTGAGTTTGTATCAAGACCTAGATTTAAAGCTTCCTATAGCCTTCAATTATTCTAAATAAAGAAACTTGAAACAATGTGGGCATGTGGTCTTTTGTGCCCATGATATAGGGAAGTGACTCTCACCATGAGAAAAAACTAATTGCTATTTATTTTATATTATCTATAAGTTCAGAATTGGAAGGAAGAGTTCAGATAATTATTATTTTCCAAAAATAAAGTAGGTTTGTTTTTTTTAGTGTGAGCTTCCATCTTCTCAAATGTGCAACATATTAGAAAGCAATCACAATCACAATTTCTCAGTTTTCAATAAAATTTAAAAACTGACTTAAAAACTTCAATATTAATATATACATTAGGTCAAAGATATTGCAAAATAGAAGAAACAATGTAAGTTATATATAGGTAAATATATAGGTGTTACTACTGGTCTAATTTAAAATTATGTCTTTAGTGAATGAATTCCTTTTACCTATATTCTTATTGTTGAAACAAACATATTGTGTTTAAAATTTTCATTATATTTTATGAAGTGTAATTTTAATGTTTCCTTGATTTCTTTTGATTTTATAGTTTGTGATTTTTGTTGCTGTCCTATTTTATTATTTTCTTTTGTCTTAGTATAATTATGGATTGTTTCTTATTCACAGCAATATTTATACACAGACACATTATATGTAGCTCATTATTTTTCTATTAGTGTTACTAGTAGTGTTGCTTGTAGTGTTAAATGATATGCTTAAAAATGATTTCTTACAGTTTAATTGTGAATTTTATCATTAGATTTGTGTATACATACAAATAAATATATACATATACGTGCATACTAGTAAATTAAATTACTGTCAGAACCAAAGGGCAAAATTTTAAAGAGAACACTGTGAAAAAAAAAACTCATGTAGCAAATTTGCTTTGAGATAAAGCAATGAGTTAACAGTTAACCATTTTATTATTATAAGAAGATAAGCAAGAAGATTAACAAATATTTAAGTAATTGTTTCCATTAAATAGAAATTGAATCACATGTCTATATTTTATTTTTGACATATAGAATGTTCCTATAATTTAAAGTTCAGTTTTAATCACTTGTAAGACTGATGACTTAAAATATTGAGAATATGAATGCTTGTAAGAAAAGCTGCATGTATTAGAACACTTGTGCTAACCATTTCTCCACTTAAATGTGTAAACTATGCTGTAATTAAGCTACTGATTTAGTTCTGAAAACAGTATAGACAAACGTAGAAACAAAGACATCTGAGATCATTACTCTTTACAAAATCTATTTGTAATGAAAATAAACTTTAGAACAACATTGCAAAACTATCATTCTTCCATGCTATTATTCTGTATTGATAATGAAGAAATCCTCATACTTGTTTTTATCAAACTCCATTTTCTAAGCCATATACTCACATCAAATACCTCTGCATTTATATGAATATGATTGTTAGTATTAACTTTGCACTGTTGCTCTAACACACACCATACATGTGGTGACTTGAAGCAACATAAATGTATTATTTTACATTTCCATAGGCAAGATATCCAACATAGATTTTAGTGGGATAAAAATCAGGTATTAATGAAAAGAGTTGCAATCGTTTCTGGAGGTTCTGAGTAAAAACCATTTCCTTTACCTTTTCTATCTTTCAGAAGTCATCCACATTCCTTTGCTCTTATTCCCCTTTTCTATATCCCTAAGGCCAGCATGATTTTCTCTGATTCTTCAGCATTACATCTCCCTTCCACCTAAGTAGGGAAAGACTCTCTGCTTTTAAATATCCATATGATTAGATAGAATACACTTACAATCCAGAATAACTGCTCCATATAAAGTTCCTTAACTCAGTTACCCCTGAAAAGCCCTATCTTTTTTTTCACTAAGTACTAATAAATCTCTTTAATTAATACATTTTTCATAACAACAAGCCTGAGATGGACAGTTACTTATCAGTCAGTAAAACTAAGAAGTGCTCATTGAAGTCATTAGATTGTTTTATTGGTGCCTCAATACCTAAAAGATAAATTTCAAACCATTTAGTATGGATGGCAGAGAAGATTTACTAATCTAACCTGAGTAACATCACTTTGTGCTTGTCCCTGAACCTTCTGCTCCAAGCTTATGAAACTAGATTTGATCACTCAAGTATGTCACATCTTTGTACAAGATGTGTTAGTTAAGGCAATGACCCAACCAGTTTCTCCTTCTAATTTAACTTGGTGTACCAAAGCACCAGGCTGCTCTTTACACTGGGTGACCACTACATGAAGGTCAAGAGATACATACCTGTTGGAAGAAAAACACCTGAAGTGGACTGACATGAAAGGATTTAAACTTAGGGACATTTAAAATGACCAAACCAATTAACCAAAGCCTTCTGAAAATCTGTTAAGAGAATGTAATATTGGTTGGCCACTCAATTTCAAAGGAATTATAGCAGATTTCCATTGTAACTGTGGACATCTATAAGAAAAACTTTTCAAGCATGAGGGAAAGATGGAGAAAATTGTCAGTCTCCTGATGATTGTCTTACTTCCTCACAATTATTATTATCGTTATTATTATTTAAATTCCTGATAATTTGTGTACTATTACATTATACTGCTACTGCCTTGATTTATGTTGAGGCATCAGCAATTTTGTCTATCATTAGTTTTACACTATTAATACAAATGCCAACTCAGGGGAAAAAGACAAGTTCTAGTTGTTATAAAGAAAATACTTGTAACGTATGCCTCTCTACCTCAAAGGCTCTTGAAGCTTCCTAGGAAACTATAGTTAACATTTTGACACATTTTTTAAAATTTAAAGTATATCTAACCCCAGTAAAGGAAATGGCCTAATTACCATTATTTGAATTATATTTCTTTAGCTGGAATATCTTTCTGCAAATGCTTCCAGGACAAATTTTCATTGATTACCTGCCAAGGTGGCACATGCCTATAATCCCAGCAACACAGGAGGCTGAGGCAGGAGGATGGCAAGTTAGAGGTCAACCTCAGCAATTTAGAAAGGTTCTAAGTAACTTAGCAAGATCCTGTCTCAAAAAAATTAAACGTAAAAAGGGCTGGGGATGTGGCTCAGTCATAAAGTGCCTCCTGGTTCAAAACCTAGCACCAAAAGAAAAGAAAAAAAATATTTTCCCATTGGTGAACCCTTAGCCTAACTCAAGTGGCTTCTATACCCTATAAACCTTTTTTTTTCCTCTATAAATAGAATTAATATTAGTACTTTACAGTTTGTAAATGGGGATAGGACTTTAGAATATTTTTCTTAACAAATGACCAGGCAGTGTTTTTAAAACACAAAGCATAGAAGGAACTCTATACAAGGAGAAATTGGTTGGGCCATGTGCCTTAACTAACACATCTTAGACAAAGATGTGACGTACTTGAGGGATGTTGCCCTTTTGGGATTTATCTGGTATTACCACAGTAATATCATCATTACAACCTGTTTAACATGCTTATAAGTAGGTTTTGAAGTTGTGGCAGACACCACTTCAGAGTTTCAAGTAAGAGCTACATTATGCTTTCTCCTATGAGCCTGGCATTGAATTGCTGACTATCACTTTAAAAAAGAAAGTTTCATACCACTGCATGCTTTGTCAAGGGTGCAGTTGAATGGGAGGGTTTACACATTCATTTTAGCTGAAGAATTATACAGCAGCATAATCCCTTTGAATGAAACATCCATGTCTATCCAGAGAAATTGTTTTTTCATATATATAGCTCAAACACCTAATCCTTTAGAAAAAACCTTCTATAAAAACCATTCTACTATGGAATATAAAAACTAGTGCATTGCATTTAGTCAATATTATTTTTTGTTCTATGGATTTCTTTACTAACACCTGATGTGGATAATGGAGATAACTTTTTAAAGTTTAGTTTTATTATTAAAAAACAGTCCACTTCTAAGTGAAATTATTTGACTTAATTCAATAATTCTTTATTGCCCTCAGCTTTTGTCAAGGTAAGAGTTATAATGGATGCTTGACACTATGCCACATATATCTGGAAGATAAATAATTTGAAAAATATAAAAATATGATTTTTGTAATTTAAAGGTAAATGAATTATTTTAAACATTACAAGAAAATTAATATTTTATTTATAAAATCCCTGATGGCTCTTTGGAAAAAATAATGTAGCACAAATATAGCTGTTTGCAAAATTCTAAATGTGTAGAGAAAGCATAACTTCCTTTGGAAATTCAAAATAATTTCTTTATGTTGTGTGTGTGTGTGTTTTAAGAATAAATACAGAATTGACTTATAAGCTTTAGATAAACAGCATCTATATCTTAAACTGTGCTTTGGTAGTGGTCACTAGAGCAATTAACTTTAAATTTCTTTGCTTTCCAGATTGTCAAGTTGATCAATGTTTGCACAGAAGTATATAGCTGTATTAGATAATCTCAAGTTGAAAAGTATGAAGCTGGATTTAATCCATACAGAAAAGTAAAGTAAATAGTATCATAGATTATATCAGATATAAGGGAAAAATATGGAACATTATTGATTGGCCAAATATAGCTATAATTAAGATCAATATCTTGGACTTAGACCATTTAAGTTCCATTTGTATCATGTAATATATGTGCAATTCTAGCCAAGTTAATCAGAGTTTCAAGTTTTCTATCTTCAATATGGAAATATTAATAGCAACTTCCTCAAAAGGTTTATGTGGTATTAAAGGAGATCATGCGTATAAAATATATAGTTCAATTGGTAGAAAGTAGGTGCTCAATAAATATTACTAGATTTATTGTTGTTATTTGGGGAGAGAAAAGAAGAGGCAATAAATAATAAAAAGAATGGAAGCATAAATTTAAAACCTCCATCAAGATAACATAATTACAAAATGAAAAAAGATAGATTTACATAGTAAGGGAGAATAAGTGCTTGCAGAAAATGTCAAAGATAAAGAATACAGAAAACAAGTCATTGTTCTTGGTAAGTCATTAGAAAATTACAGAATATTTCCACTGAGGATACAGTTCTCAGTTTAGAAACTGAACAAGTCACCTAGTGAGGGAGTAAGAAACATGTTGGCAACAAGGGGTAAATTGTAGAACATGGACAATTATTTTGAGGTTAGCACCAAAAACAAAAGGAAAGGATAAGACTGATAAAGAAACTTTATTTTTAATTTTTTTGTATTTTAATGAAAAAGAGACCTGAACCAATTGTCATGCAGATAGAAGAGGTCTTAGTAGAGGGTCTAGAATGACAAAAGGAATGATAATGTATATACAATGGCAGGAACAGAAATGTAGAGCTTGGCCTTCATTATAATGAGGAAGGCACCTCTTCTAAAATAGGAGATGATGGAAGAGGAAACACATTTTAAAGAGATGAGAGAGTTGCTGAAGCTGTAAGCTAAAAACATGGAACTCATATTTCATGATACTAGCCTTCTCAGTAAATTAAAGTGTTTAGCCAACTTTTGAGCATAAGGAGTATCGTGTGTTTACAGAATGCAAAATATCTTACAAGAGCTTCTTTGAAAATAAACAATGGTGTTCTCAGTAGATGAATAAGAGTCCAGATAAAATAGAGTATTACAAATGATGTTGGCTCTATTTACTCATATTCGTGATTTTGTTATAGAAGCTCTCTACATCCTGAACACAAGTGGGAGACCAAGTTCTAAAAGATGACTTATGTTTATTTAGTATTAATATGAGGATAATAGTGTAGTTTCACACAAAATGAATTAATTGGGGCATTTGGGGTTCAAATGATTGAATTGGGGACAGCATAATTCTTAGATAAAGAATAATTGATTTTTACAACATAGCCATTACCTATACAAATTTTTTCATACAGATTTAAACATATAGCACTTTAGATCATTGGAAAAAATAGTGTATTTCTCTTTGTCTTGATTTCACTAATAAGAAAATTTTTCCACCGTTTTTCTTATGTAGATAGATTTCTTCATCACCATTTTCTGCCATTTTTCTTTTCTTTCTGAGCAGAAAACATTTATTAAATATCCATGCCTGTGTCCCTTGCCAAGCACTATTGTTTAGAAACCATCCTTCCCTTTGTCTTTGAGCATTTGCATTGTCAGAAAGATAATGTGAACAAACACATTCAAGGCATACTGATAGAGAAAGAAACTCTCAAACACCACAAAGCTTTAAAGTACCATCAGACAATCCTTTCTTTGAAACTATTCTTTGTGAATGCCATAACTTTCATCCTTTTACATTTCTAATGTTTTCCTTTCACAGTCAGTAATGGTGTCTCCATAATATGTGCTTTGCATGAGATGTCTTCTAGATATTTTAATTAGTACAGTCAATGCATTTTATAAACAATTATTTTTATGAAATACTGGTGCATTAATAACCCCTTAAATTCTGCTAGTTTTATAGTATAAGCAAAGGCTGCTGCTACCCCTTCAGGCACAGCTCCATCATCTGAACCAGATGGTTTACTTTACTTATGTCAAGGTATGAAAATCTTATTTAATAGTCCTCAGGGGTTTGAGAAATCAAGGCAGTTTCATCACAGAAATACTGGATATGCTGTAATAGAGGCTATAAAATAGATTCTGTATACAATCCTCATGATCTGCAGCTGCCAGCTTCTTTTCACATGCACACCAATACATCTACAATTTTATAATGCTGTCTGTTCATTTGGAAAAATACAACTACAAATTCTCAAGATTTACAAGTGGGAGTTGTGGGTATGGGGATGAATGTATATAATGTCTCTGGCCTGAAAAATTAAAAACAAACTGACAAAACATACACTCGGTTATTATTCTATTTTAGGCGATGTACATAATATAAATCCAGTCACCTTTTAGTCAGCTCTGAATTTGTAAGAAATACTGAAATGGTGATAACTACTCTTAAGGTGTTTGACTATCAGTGTTTGGAAATATACTATGAAAATACTACTTCTGTTCATATTTGACTAATGGGAGAATTAATGTACATGTAGACAAAATGCAAATAAAGTGTACTGAAGTTTTATTTGAGTAAAAGCATCATGAATATAAATTAAAGCAAAGTTTATTATTTTTTTGCATTATCATTCTGATCTTCTCCAAAGGCAGACTCACATTACATTAAAATAAGTACCATATGGTAAAATATTCATTATTCCATAATATGTTGTATCATTATTAGAATTTTATCAGTTATAAGTGATAAAAAATCCATTGCAATCTGTTTGAGGCAAACTAATTGATCTATCCATCTATCCATTTAATCCATATCTATTATAGGTCTATCATCTATCTATCTATTTTGAGAAAACTGGAGAGTATACTTGGGAGTATATACTCACCCCAAACAATCTATGCTGGGAGTAAAATTAGAGCTGTTGCCAGAAAAGAGGTTATGGATACAGGGGCTATAAACAAGTATCCACTGTAATGATGAAATTTCAAACAGGCTAAATAAAGTATTGGTGTTCCCACTAGTTTGTAACAGTGTAGAACAGAACAAACTATAACCACAACTAGCTGCTAGGAACAAAGCAGATATGGGTTCAGGGGTTGACACATATTTACTCTTAATGGTTCCTAATCCCAGTGGGAATTGCATTCTAGAAGGATCCTAAAATATCCAGAGAATTATTGTATTTAACTCTAATTAAAATTTAACCTTTTAGATAAATTCTATTAAAACATAAAATTTATTCTATAATCCCTAGAGATGCAGTATGGGTAGTATGTTATTAATAAGACTAAGGAAAATTTATGAAAAATGCTTGAATAACCAGCTGAAGCTTCAATATAAATGTATGCAAATTTCCCAAACATTCATGTAAAATGCTGAGAAGTGTCTTCAGGAATTTTCCTTTTTATTATGTTAATGGTCAAGATCAGTTGAAACATGAAATGTATGGAAATTTATGAACATTTATTTAATATAAATGCTGCCAATTTTACAAGGCAAAACACATAGGAAAAGCAATGTAGATTTGGATTTAATATGTAGAAGTTGGGAAAAATTTGGTTACAACTATCTTTTCCAAGGAAGGGCTTATCAAAAAACAAACTCTAAACCAAGTTAGAGAATTCAGGGTTGAGGTTTTACTAAGGTTTTCTCATCATGGATGCATTGTATGAGATCTCACTCTATCTTCTTAAACATTGTCTCAGAGTTTAAAGCTTTTGGGTAATAAAATTTCATTAATGGTTGCATTAAACTCAGCATAAGATCAGTTGTGAGGCCAGAGTAAGCTACTTAGTGAGACTCTCAGCAATTTAGCAAGATCCTGTCTCGAAATAAAAAATAAAAAGGACTTGGGATGTAGCTCAGTGATAAAGCACCCCTGAGTTCAATTCCCAGTACTAAACAAAAACAATAACAAAAGGTAGTGTCTTCCATCACAGGAGAGTTGGAGCAATTATACCTCCCAGTTTTCCATATTGCTGCCCCTTGGGCCCACTTGTCACAACAGCTTCTTCTACCTTGACTTATAGAGAGGCCTGCTAGGCACTTGAAGCCTCAGGGTTTCCCCAATAACAAGATGAGTGCAAAAGAACACATATATGTGGGAATACATGTAGGAAACAAATTGAACAGCCTGGACATAGAGAATATAGAGGGTAGTATGAATATTATTGCTAAAGGAAATGTAAAAATGTATAACAGGCACCTAAACTTATTCTGTTTTTTCTTTTCTTTTTTTTTTTTGGAACAGAATATTTTGGCAGAAATGGGCTCACAGAAACAAGGTACATGTTTACTGAAGAAAAAATTTCCTAACCTGTGTGTGATTCTTCGAAGATATTTAAAGGTGAATGTGTAACTTATACCAAATGTTTGTCAACAGTTGCCATACCTGTGGGAGCCCTGGACACATGAAACCCAGTCAACTTAGATCTGCTGTATCAAGGTTAACATCTACTGCAGAAATTAGTAGCTATTTTAATGTGCTCACTGATGATGATTTAATAGATTATGTGTCCAAAGATGTGTAATATCTAATTTTTCTGAAGGATGACTTTTCTTTTACATCAAATGACTTTTTTACTACATTAATTTCATATATTTTAACTTAGATTACTGTTTATAGACATAAAATTCACACAGAAGTAGAACTTCCAATTCCATTTTTTATCCCACATTTTCTTGTGCACCTAGAGAAAGTGAAATAAATGATAGCTATTAATGTGATGGCAGCAGGGGCAGATGAAAATCTTCATGTGCAGTTTTAATGCTGAGCTGTATGTGTGCTATCAGAAACCTCAAAGAGTAATATAAATTAAGTGTAGTAAAGGTTTATCCACTTAATGAAATAAATGCGAACTTTTGGATGTTCCTTCTTTTAAGGCAAAAGATTTGACATAACTTCAAGTATTTTTAAAAAATTATTTTAAAATTCATCTCTGAACATAAGAATATCTATGTGATGAAAATATAAATACAAAATTCAGTAAAATATTGCATAAAAGTATACAACTGTCCTTACTATTTTAATAAACCTATCAAAAATAAATTTGCAGTTCTTAGAACTGCTCTGGAGCAAGCATCTAAGCAAACTGTGATGGATCACTGATTAAATGCAAGCTGTAGCCATCAAAATTCATAAATATGTTAAAACAGTTGCATTTTATTAAAAATAGTTTTAATTGACAGTTAACAATTATCTTTATTATTGGGGTACTGTGTGATATTTTGATTCATATCAAGGTACATACGTATGTTGTGTAATGATCAATCTGGGATATCCTGATCAAACATCTATTATTTCTTTTTGATGAGAATAGTTAAAATCTTTTCTTCTAGCAATTTTGGTTTATACAATATAAAAAAGCTTTTCTAGCTATTTTGACTTATACAAGGAGAGAGAGGGAGATGAAAAGAGAAGGGTTAAGAGGCATAACATATTATTTATCAAATGTTCAACAAATGTAGAAGTAAAAACTTGAGTTTTGAAAATTTAGTAAATTTCATTCATTGAAACAAGTCTGCAAACAAACCAGAGATGCTAAAATTTATTCTAATAAAAGAAAGTGAGGAAAAATGATTAAAATTTTGTTAGGGGAAGTGGAATATAAAACTTCATTCAAGTTTATAATACTTAAAATATCTTGACTTGTGGGAGAAGTCTTTTGATAGCATTTATAACTTTTAATTGAATAAATTTATATCCTTTACTAAAATGGAACAATAGATTAAGTATATGACTTTACATCATTTAAATTTAGGAAAACATAAATAAGTTATAGAGACAACTTATTTATGTGCATTTTCTTATAAAATATTTATCAAAGGAAGGTATATTGAATGGAGACCAAGGGTAAGTCTTTTGAAAAAGTCTTTAAACTGAAATATTTATACATTTCAATATAAAAATATAAAGTAATAAGAATTTATTCCATTTTTCCAAATTTAATTGCATTTTATCAAGTACTTCAGTACTTTAGAGACAGTATTTTCTCCATTAAAAATATTAAAATATTATAGTGCTAGAGAGAATAGTCATTTGAAGCTGGTGGCAATTTCAAACTCATTAACCATAAAATGTTTCTGTGAAGATGACTTTTAAAAAATGTTTTGAAAAATCACATAAAAAAGCAAATTCTTCACAAAAGCACTTAATTTTATAAAAGAGACAGATTCAGCTAAGTCACTGTAACCTAAATTTGTACAAAATCTACATATATATAAAACTCATTCTGTGTTTATATTTTCAAAAGTTTCAGAAAATTAAAGTTACAACTTTTACTTAGTATGTATGGATACATATTTACATATATTAATTTGTGGAAATACATTTTGTTTAGAAAATATAATAGAGAAAATCAATCTATAGACTGATCAATATTTTTTTTAAATATTTTTTAGTGTCAGTGGATCTTTATTTTATTTATTTGTATGTGGTGCTGAGAATCGAACCCAGTCCTCATGCATGCTAGGCAAGCGCTCTACCACTGAGCCACAACCCCAGCCCTGATCAATATTTTTTAAATTTATACATTAATATCTCAAAATATTTGTTGTTTTCAATATCTCTCTTATACTTACAAGTGTTCTGGTTTGTTCTTTCAAACATAAGTCAGTAAAGCTAGACTTATACCAGTTCATGCAGAGCTTTTTGTTAATCTGGCTTTACCTAGGATTAGAGTTTAGAAGTAGTTGAATGTTTATCAGAGAAATATCTAAAACATGTTTTAACTCAGTAGAGTTTTTGATATATATTTATATATCTTGCATAGCAATGAGTTCAAAATTGTACTTCTTGTCAACTATCCTGAGCACAACTAGCCCACACTGCAAGCAAAAGAACAGCTGAACTAGGGAAAGGTGGACATCTTGAGTGAATCAATGAGGATAATAATACATTATCTAAAGATAAGTATGATCTGGCTGAATTTAGAGATTGAGAAAATACATGAAATATATGTTATGTCTTTTAATAAAAAAGATGGCATGAGGATAGTTTAAATATCTGGAAACATAAACTAGGAGAACTTGAGTTTATCTTGAATAAATCTCTACATTTGAATTGCACCTAATTTATTGTGATAGTCCTCCAAGTGATTTAGTGACCTGTAGCTACATGTGAAAATGTGGAAATCACCCAGACTAATTTTTAAAGCTAGGAATCAGGTCAAGCACTCATTTTTAAAATGTCATGGTTAAACTAGATTTCCCACTCAGTTGCAGTTAAATTTCTTTTTATATATATTCCTCCCTGTGATGTTAGAATTTCACAGGCATGAGAGATATACTTAACAAGGAGAGTGTTATGGTGATGCTAGAGTATTAATACTAGTCTCTGTTAACTGTGGTTTATTTCTAATTCAGAAGCAAGTAGAATGATTTTAAAAGAGGACTACATTTTCAGATTTACCCTAATATTCATTTGCTTATTCAATAAATATTTCCTGAGCTCTTTTTGTAAATGTGTTAAAAATGTTTGTATCTCTGGTAGTATAAAGAGATCTATTTGATAGCTATCTCTGTCTTCCCACTTTTTCTTTTATAGTAATTATAAATTGAATCACATTGCAGGAACAAATATTGTATTTAATTTTGAGTTATTGATTTAGGATTAATGCTTTGTAAAGTTTCTACAGAAAATTCTGACAAAATAATTTGTGTTCTGAAGATAGAAATGGTTTATGAGCAAAACCTGCTTCTTGAGTAGAAAGTGGAACATGAATGAAGTGATTGGCGCATTGCAAGAAAGGCATCATTAGAAACCCCCTGCCTTTGGGTTTAAAAGCACTTTAACATTACAGATATCCTTCCTATGATGCTAATATGTCAACAAATGGGCATGAAACTGGAAAGACCCAGGAGGCTGCAGGTGCATTATTTTTTTTGTCAATTTATCAATAATCACTGCACGATGGGAGAATTTTTTTTAAAGATAATGCTCAACTTGAAATTGTCTTTTCCATTCTGTGTACATAGACTCACCAATCATTGTGTACATAGACTCACCCATACTAGGACTATAAGTGGCAGGGAAAATCCATTTCCTAATAATTCTCAGGACTAACAAATGTTTGGTAAGGTATCTATTAGCAGAAAATAACATTCCTAAAATGAAGTACTTGTGGGATATTTCAGAGTGAATAAATATTTAATGACCAGAAGCAATGACAAGACTGAATTTAAAAGTCTTCAACATAAGCAGTCATGAACAAGTTGAGAATTTTCATATGCTACTTAGTGGGGACTATGGGAAAATCGATGAATGACATGAAAATAAAATGATGAAGCAAGAGGTAAAAACAGGTAAGTTCAAAACCAGGGCAGAGATATGTCTGACAGAGTCTTTTCCTTTAGTCTAATTCAGCATAGTGAGAAGTTGAATGCTCAAATCTTGCTGTTTCGATCTTCCCCTATATGTGTGTAGCTATCATCTATCTCTATTTTTTTATTTGTTTGTTTATCATTAACTTAAGGTATAACTTCTCTTCCCTCTTATGATATACGATTTTTGAAAAGTTTTGGCCCACATATGCCTTTGACATCATCAATGAAACGGAAATACAAAATATGTGTATCACCCTCAAGATGTCATCTAATATGGCCCCAGACAATTGCTGATATTCTCTTTGTCACCTTAATTGCACATTTTGTAGTTATGTATTTCTATACCTATGTCTGCATCTGGCTGTCTTTTTATTTACATATAGATGGAATTATATGATATATTCTCTTTGGGGATGGCTTCTTTTAGTCTGCACAATGATTTTGAGAGTCATTCATTTTATTGCATATATAGGTAGCTTTTAGTTGTTTTCTAGTGCTCATTGCATGCATATTTCTTATATATTGCTTATTCATTCACCTATTGTTGTACATTTGAGTTTTTATTATTTTTTGGCTATTGTGAATAAAACAATGATGAAAATTCATGTACAAGTCTTTGTGTGTACACGTGACAAAAAAATCCTGTAAAAATGAACCAAAGATTTGAAAATGAACCAGATACTTTACAAAAGGAAACAAATGAATGACCAATGAAACACAAAGATATGATCGATATAGTCATCAGCAGAATGCAATTTAAACTCTCAGTAAGATAACATTACATACCTACTATGTTGGTTGAAATGTTAAATGACTGAAGATCCCAAGTCTGTTAAAATGTACTGGCACTGAAACACTCATATACTGCTGATAAAAGTTAAAACCACTTGGAAATTTTCAGAATTTCTAAAATGACTAAACATACATCTATCATATGATTCAGCTACACTTCACCTAGGTATTTACTCGAGAGAAACAGAATTTTATTTTAAATACAGCATATCAAATCTAAAGTTGTTTTTACTCTGACTTTGTGACTTTGGGCAAGCTGACCAACCACTTTGAATTTCAATTTCCTCATTGTTAAAATTTGGAATAAACGACATGCATTCATAAAGAGCATTACTTAGAGCCTAGAATTTATCAGTACCACTCAATCAGTAAGTGTTATTTACCTTCCTATATATGTCAATCATTCATTTGGTTTTGAAGCATTTAGTCCACATTGTGGGTTCATTTTTTCTTATTTATTTATTCTATTATCTTAAGCTTGTACCTTAAAAAAATTAATAGCCAGAAAAATCTGAGCCAGGAGTCACACAGGGTGATCCATCTATTGTTCTATGAAAACCAGACACGAAATAGGCCCAGGAAGAAGGGAAAGATGATGGGTGGTCAGCAGAAAGACAGCTAACACATGATTTTTCCAATTGTGTCTCTTGTAGCATTTTTAAGTATAATTTGGAGGTGGTTGGAATACATTCTTTTCCTTATTTATATTAGCCACATCTAAAAGTTTATATAAATCTATTCTGACTTAGTGCCTGTTACTTACCATTGGATGATGACTGAGTAACATAACAGAGTTTACTTGGAAGACCAAGAGGTATGAATGGTTCCCCAACTTTAGGATCTCATTTTGAACTCAAGGAAACAGGACATGGGAATGTGAAACATATTATTAACAACAAAAGCAGTGCTTTGAAAATCCAGAGGAAAAAGTCATCAAGTTTTCCTAGAATATTTGAGAAAAATGTCAATGAAAAAGATGGGTAAGAAGAAGCAGATGGACATTTCATGCGTATTTGAGTGTGGTTTTATAAGAAATGGTGGGAAGGCACCAATGTTTAAGTCAAGCAGTGATAGCCCAAGGCAGCCTTGCTGAATTGTAGACAGTGTAGTTGAGTGTGGAACATGTACAGCAAGATAAGCAGTGGCCAGAGGGCTGCACTCAGTTGCAAGGGGCCAATGGACATTCTACACGTGCCTGCAGCACCAAAGACATCTTTAAAAAAGAATGTATTTATAGACAGACCAAGAGAATTGGAGCATCTGGAGATAGCAGATACAAAAATAATATTTATATGACTTTAGTGATGATCCAGGATCAGTGTTAATCTTTTCCCTCGGTGCATTTTGTTCTGTTCTTATTCTGTGGCCTTTCCTAGTCCTAGATTTAGAATAATCCTTATTCCCTTGACTTTCAATGAACTTGGCCTACTGTGCAAAAGCTGAATTATAAGGAATGTGAGTTCAGATCCATTAACCTTAGAAGAATCTCATAAACATTAAGGATTTGCTGTGCTTTTTAGAAGAAAGGAAATATGTAAATATACAGAATTATCAGCTGTTGTCATTTTAGAAGAAAGATTTTTCTCTTTGCTCTTGTATCCCCTGAGGAGTACCTGAAGGTCATGTTGTTAAAAGTGCTGGTATTGTTATAGCATCTGTGTCAGTTAATTCAATCTGTCATAGCAAGCATCTTCTATTTTGCCTGACACTTTCTCTTCATTTCTCTGTATCTGTTCGGTAAATACAGGGTAAAACAAAATGAACTGTGACTGTCAAAATTCACTAAAATGATGCCAAATCACAATTTGTATGCTTTATTGTATTTGTTAATTTAAAATGAAACTTTTATTGTACTTTTTATATTTATAGTTATATTATACTTATTAAAAAGCTACTGGGGAAATAATATAAATGTAATATGTTCAGTCTGGATTCATCAACCTGAATTATTCCTGAGAATTACCTGATTTCTTAAGCACAACATATTGTGATAAACAATAAAGAAAATAACAGTGATGATTAGACTTTTCTTTTTAAAACTGTTGGATAAAACTAGTTCATTGTAACAGTTATCCAACTTGTCTTTGTGTTTATAATTTACTCTAGAATAATTTGGAATTTCCCAAATAATTACCCCCGAATAAACTCTAGAAAATACGACACTGTTTGGGAGGGTCGCACACACAGTAATACAAACAACAGTCACATTCTGAGGTTGCTACCAGCATGTCTACAAAGTCTTATTCAGCACTACATTGATGTTAACCTTCTGCTTTACCAATTTATCTCAAAGAAAGTTTTACTGCCACCACTATCAAAACAGTGTCTTAGGAAATAAACTCATAAACTATGTGCTCCCTCTCCTTCATGGTCCCCAAGTCTTTATCAATAAATTCAGTGGTGATCTTCTCCAATGAAGAGGATTTCCCATATAACTTGCGCCAGCTTTCTGCATCTTGAATATTTTCTCATGCATGATCTTTTGGGTCTTTGACTCTTGACTGTTTTCTAATTAAACTTTCATTCTATTTTTAAAGAAATAAATTCTGAGTAATAAAAAGACTAGACATTGAAATAAAATTCTTATATAGGTTGAAGACTTTAGAGATGTTTATATCAACATGATCTCTTAATTCTTCTTCCTGATCCTTTCCTCTTACTGTTTAAACTTGACAGAGTGTGAGACACTGCTGCAGAAAGTACAAGAGGGAACTTCTTGCATCCTGTTCCCTATCTCTGGGCTACAACTGAGTCAAGTTTTTTTTTTTTTAACTGTGATTGATGACCCAGACTATTTGACCAATACTATTTCTCAAGATAATCTGGATACCATGCCAGAAATAAAGAGAGCAGGAATTTAAGCAAGAACAGGAAGAATCCTAAATTTAATTTTATGTTTCTAGTGCCACATTTTCCCATCTCCAATCATCCTAAAAGACCTGAACTACATGCATATAATTCTACTGATATTGTAGAAGAATATTCTTTCATAACCTTGTGCTTAAACTTGTGGAGAGATTTGTCATTGGTAATTTGTCAATTTACATATATTCAACACACTAACAGGTATACATGTACACAGTTCATGTTAGAATCCAGAAGATGTTATTTACTAATAAATCAGTTGTTAACTATATAAATTTGCGTTTATAATCCTCTTTATTATAGAAAATCATTATGTATTTCTTTTAAAGCATAAAAAATCACACTTTTAAAAATAAGTCTTTAGGGGTTGGGGCTGTAGCTACATGGTAGAGTGCTTGCCTCACATGTGTGAGGTATTGAGTTCGATCCTCAGCACCACATAAAAATAAATAAAGATATTGTGTCCATCTACAACTAAAAAAAACATTAAAAAATAAGTCTTTAAATTAAACTAAACACAACATATGAGCAACAAGTCATAGAATTATTACCTATATTAAATTGTACCCCTAAAGTTCTCTGCTCTTTGTTCAAACTCGTATTTTTTAATTTCATTAATTGAAACTCCAACTGCCCATTAGAAAGTTCACAACTGCTTTATAACAGAATTTACAATTATTAAATAGAATACTTTGAAAATATTTTCATAAAATGAGGATATGCCAATGATTCAACAAATACAAAATTCTATGAACAACACAATCCTATACATGTGTTAAATTTATCTATAAAAATTCGACATATGCATACATGGTACATCTAAATATTAAAAATGGTTACTTCTGGGCTAGGAGAGAAGATCATTTCTCTTTGTTTATTGTTATTGTATAGATTTTTAGATTCCCTAAATTTCTGCAATGTGTAATTTTTAATTTACTATATGGAACATATTTTAAGTCAAATCATGGAATGCATAATGTGAAACCTCACATAAGAGGTACTCAATAAACATCAGATCTTTCCTACCCAGAAGGAAAAAAATGGGTAAAGATTCATTTTATTATCAATCAAATATTGCTCAAATTATCTAGAAAGCAGCTGGACTCTTAATATCTTACAGCCTTGGCTAAAAGGAACAGTGTAAAACTTAGAGACAGGGGTTAGCCCTGGGCATGAAGAGCCTTCACAGAAGAGAGTTAAAATGACTCATTGATGCACTGGGGTCTAATTAAGCAAGTGAAGCATGAGGGTGATATCATCAAAAATTGTTCTAACGGTAGGGAAACGATTATGGAAACTATTGCAATGGTCAAGTTCACTCATAATGAACACATGAATAAGAAACTGCATTAGCCACTGAAAGCAAAGTTTTATCTGAAATATACTTTTTCCGTGATAACAAGCAAAGTCAGTGCTTACCCTAATTTGTATTTTTGGAGGAGAGAGGGATGATGAAAGGTAAAGGTCTTAAATGACCATAAAACTCTAAATAAAATTTTCTGTCAGGAAAGTACCAAGGTCAGGGTCACACAGACAACTCAGAAGTTAAAAAAAATACTCAAGCAGTAATTTTGATTTCACCTAGACGACATAGTAAAATATAATGCAATTTGAGGAAAAGAATAATTACATGTTTGGTTTTGCCTCTCACACATCTCCCTTTCTATACCTCTGATCTTTTGTGCTTTCCTCTCTTCTGTTTTCTCATGGACCATCCTACTAATAAACTAATGAAATGCAATAATCAGAGGTAATGCCTTTAGGAGAGTATTACTGCATTAATTAAGTAATTCATTACTCATTTATTTATTCAATATATTTTTATTGAATTTCAGAATGTTTTGGAGTGTACACTAAGTGGTAGGTGGTATTCTAATGGTTAGAGATAGAATAAATGAATTTTGTTAGAAAAATCTCTTTGTTCTTGGAAATATTCTAGAAGGTAGGAGATAAACAATAAATAACATAATTGGGTTGGAATATGCAGCTGCACATTTAGGAACATTGTAAGGAGGATGTATAACGAATATTTAGTAGGGCAGCCTGACTGCACTTTCCCTGCTGGCTACAGTGGTAGTATTGAGTATTTGCTTTGGCTTGTCCCTTCAACTTTGGGCAAGGCTTCTCTCAGATCCCGTAGTCTCCCTTCACTCCTCAATGGTTATAGATCCCAAACTTCTCTTTCCCCTCCTCATCCAGGTCAGGGAGTTGGGGGCCTCTACCTCTTCTGTGGACTGATCTTGTTCTTCTAGGTTGACCCTCTAATAGACTGCTAATTTAAATGATGGGGGTGGGTGGGGTTTTTTAACTTAGGTGCAGAGAGTGACACAAGCAAGCTAAACCCTTAGGGTCTTCCTAATCTAGCTAGATGGGTCCAGCTTATTTTGTTATGTCTTAGATGTAGATATTGAGGGAGAAAATTTCAGGAGATTTTAGGTATTATATTTGCATATTTAATATGGTATTGGAAGACCAGGAGACTCAACATAATAGTTATGAAATAAAAAGTCAGTTAATAATAATAATAATAATTAATAAAGTAGATCCCAAATAAAAATTAGAGACAGAAATCTGAATCTAAAGTTCAAGTGGTGAAGTATGCAAGTATCCATAAAAGTTCAGAAAATGAAGAATGATTTCTCAGATTAACTCTACAGCATTATTATACACAGTAAAAAATTATAATACTTTCTGAAGCACTGTGATATTGATGCATAAGTTAACAATTATAAAAGAAAAATACATAAATACAAGTGCATCCATATGAGAAATTTAGTGAAAGGTAAAGTTTCATTGTGTAACAAATGCTATTTCAACAATTGTATAGACCTGTGGTAAATAAATGAATTGGAATCTTATCTCACACTTTCAGTTCAAGAATTCCATTTATATTAAATATTGAAAAATAAAAATAAAACCTCAAAAACTGTAGAAGAAACTATGACAATTTTTAAAAAACCATTTCATAATGATGAGGATTTTTTTTTATTCTTAGCATGGAACAAAATTTGGAATTCATAAAAGTAAAAAGAATAATTACAATATATATTTTTATAATCCATAGCAAAATCAACAGATGTATAGTCTAAAGACAAATATTAATTAAAAATATTTGCAACTCATATCACACAAGACTAAGATCCAAACAAAAAAAAAGCTTCTCTAACTAATGAAGAAGAAATACTTTTAAAACAAATAGCAAATAAGTAGCAAAGAATATGGACAAGCATCATCACAGAAAATTAATTACAAAATTTAATTCTATAAAAAGATGTGCAAAATTTAAAATGTCATGTCTACTAAAACTAGAGAAATATAATTTATCTATTGCTTTTCATTTCTTGTACTGGTCAAAAGTAAAAGATCAGTGAGGCTGTGGGGAATTAGAAGCTGTCATATGTTACACTTAGTCAATGGATTTACACATATTCTCCTGAATATTTCTCTTTATCCTTGGTACACTGTCCTCAAATGCCCCATTGAAGTTTTCTTACCTTCTTTTTGAGCCTTCTCTCTTCCTTCCTGATGACTTCCCTTCATATCAAATCTCTCCTTCCTCTAAACACTTTTTGAAGTTTCCATGCATTGTCTATTTTAATTACCTATGAAATTGTCAAAAGATACTGTAATCATCATGAAGTCTGAGTCTTCTCTTATTTATTTTTTAACCAAACCAAGTGCATCAACTCTTCTTTGCTAACAGTAAAAATATCTGTAAAATGTTCACAGATTTTAATTGTTTTCTCATTTGGGACTGCAAAAATATCTCTGGGAAGGGCATCACTAGTTATTCTATTCTACTAATAGGAAAACTGAGACAGGCTTTGATCACACATTGATCAGCTAGCAGAACCTATCGTATAGCTGCTTTGGGATCAGAAGACCCATACATAGATCCTGATTCTTCTAATTATTGATCATGCAAGATTTATTATTTTAGTTTTCTTTGAGCTACTTTCCTTATCTATAAAATGGATATGACAATAATATGTAGAGTTTCTGAGAAAAGCAAAGAATAACATGAAAATAAAAAATGTGGCAGGTGAACAGTCACATAAATGCTCAGCTATTATTATAATTATGATTTTTTTTTCAATAACATAGCTATTGTTACCTGTACATATGTTTCTCTTTGCAGTGTGTCTTTATGATTTAGGCACCTCATAAGTGATTGAAAATATTGGCAGTCATTTTTGGTGATGGAAGATGGCCATTTCAACAATCTAAATATATTTAGTGCTTTGCCAATGTATTTTCTCATATATAATTCTACCAAAGAACCAGTAATAATCAGATAAAATGGGAGTTGACATTGAATAGCTTTAATATTCATTATTACTCTAACATCAGCCCTTCACATCTGTTCTTGGTTTCATTGTGAACAGTACATGAATGATACTTAGTTTGATTAGTGTCTATTCTTTTTTATTCTAAGGCTTCATCAAAACATTTGTCTGATATCAATATGAATTTCTCTCCAGATCTTTCTTTTTTGTACATGATTTAATCTTGCTCATCTACATGGTTTAATTTTCTGAATTACCAGATTTCTTTTTACTTTTCTTGTCAAAAGCCCCAAACCCAATGAAATAATAGATCATCAATTCTTATTGTGAAAAGATTAGATATATGAAGTAGTTTTAATTTAGAAGTCATTTTCTGTTGGTGTGAAAGAGAAAGTTCCTTTGTATTTTTTAGCAATTCAGTTATGGTCAACATATACATAGAAGGCAGGCAAGAACAATATTAAATGTAGGACTTTGGAGTCAAGAAATTAGTTTATTTCGCCAATATTTTTCCTTTTTATTATGAATAATGAATAATATAATTATGCGATTAAAATGGCTTTAACAATAATTTGGTTAGAATTTACTATATAACCATAGTAATAATATTTCAATCTTGCATAATGACTTTCTAATGAAAAGTGATTCTATCATTTTTACAATAACTTGTGAACAAGGTAGCTATAAACTCCCATAAGAGAAGAAATGTTAAAGGTAAAATAAATTCCCCTTTTCATATAATATATCGACAATTAGCTGTGAGATGAGTTTTCCATTTTCCATTATGGATTAAACAATTGAAAGTCAGTCAGACCAGAAGTAGAAATATCTAAGGAAAATGAACAGATTAAAATGTATCTTCCTATAAACAATTTTCCTCAACCCAAAAGCAAATTTCTAAGAATCAAAGATAAGATGATAATTTGTTTTTGTAGGATATTTTGTATATTTAATTTGATGTACTGAATATATTTATTCCTTCAACAAATACTTTTAAATATCATCCTGCCCAATATCATTGTAAAAAATTCTATGGTAAATAAAGGTAAGTCTAATTTGGTTGTAAGCATCTACTTAGATAAAAATGTTGTCAACATATCATTTTATTTATATTTTATAGCTACATCTTCTTAGTAATATTAAGCAAACTGCACTGAGTCCTTATTATAATCCAAGCACTAAATTGACTATATTACTTATGTTAAAATTCCTTATAGCCCTTAAATGGGCAGTATTGCTGTACTGATTTAAAATGAGAAAAATGAGGATGGAGGAAATTAGATATGTTTTATTCTTCCCAGCTAATCAAAGGAAATACTTGCAACTTGAATCCAGGCTAGTTTGATTTAAAGCCTGCATCATTTTCAAATGAAATTTGTGTCTCTATTTGTAGCAATTAATATGTAGATTTTAAAAAGCAGATATTATTTGAGGGCTTTTTGTTTGTTTTGTTTTCTGATGAGATATAGACCAACAATGCAGAAGAATTCATGCCTAAATACTCTACTTAAATTTCTGTAAGAAGTTAATCTCTCCAAAAAGAGGGTAGCTGATTCTAACACCTCTGGTCCTCTTATTATGCTTTAGTGCATCTCATTTTGTTCTAGTGCCTCTCATTTTGTTCTAGTGCTTTGGCTCCAGATATTCATACGTTCATCTAAATGGGTGTGTCTGGAAAAATGACATGTCCATCCTTAGAAGATTATTAGCAAGTAATGTAACCTTTATCTAGGGAAATTCCTTCTCTGTCCCATAGAACAAACATGGCCACAGAGCATGCAAATTAAATTTGAATTTCAGATAAACAACAAATACTTTTTAAATATATGTCATGCATTATGTTAAAAGTGTACTTGAAATTTAAATTAAAATGAGCATCCTGTAATTTATTAGAACTCTAGTCTTATAATATGCTCTCACAAACCTGGACAAACTCACTGATTAGGTTGACAGATACGGTTATTTACTGAGTTGTCAATTTTCCTTGCAAGAAGAACCGACACTAGTTAAATTGAACAAAGTTAACTTGAACAAAAACGTTACTAGTATTTGACAGTACCCCAGACCAAATGTTTCAGAATATCTCACTTACAAGCTGGTTAGCTATTTTCATAGGCAGAAGGGCAGGAAATGATTAATAGGTATTCCCTGATTGGTGCCATCCTATTTGACTTGTTTGTGTCATCATCTGTCATCCTTCAGGCTTAGGAGCGAGTGGGTGGGTGGTATCAGCTGCTGTGATTGGCTGAGGCTTAGTTGCTTAGTTACAAGGGTGTACTCTTGAAGTAGATTGCAAGTTAACTTACACATCAAATTAGGATGTAGTTCACTAAAATGGAGGCCACTTCAAGTGAAATTTTTATCACACAAGCACAGAGGTTGGCTTAGACTAAACTTATTTGAGGCTAACAGTTGCTACCAAAAAAAAAAAAAAAATTTAACTGAAGTTACAGGCAACTTCCTTATGATGATCCCTAGAAAAACCTTCATGTTGGTCTGCATATTTCTATGCAGAATATCCTTATTATACCAAAATGTCTGAGATGAATGGATCTGAATATGTGTGAAAGTTTTTATTAACAAGAGACCAGCAAGGAGACTAGTGTGAGATGATTCAATGGATGTTTTTTGGGAAAAGACTTAAAGACCCATGGGGTATATTGTTTGTATAAGAACACAAAGATAGGTCCAGACTACTAGTTTATATTGAAAGATAGAAAGCTTTTCTATCTTTATCAAAAGGTTTAATGAAGATCACAGGAACTTGGAGCTGTTTCTTGAAGATGCTGGTGTGGATTATTATTAAATTATTACCCTAGGTACATATATGATTAAATGACAAGTGCAACTCTACATCATGTACAGCCAGAAGAATAAGAAGTTATACTCCAGCTGGGCACAGTGGCGCATGCCTGTAGTCCCAGCACTTTGGGAAGCTGAGACAAGAGAATCATGAGTTCAAAGCCAGCCTCATTAACAGTGAGGCACTAAGCAACTCAGTGAGACCCTGTGTCTAAATAAAACACAAAATAGTGCTAGGAATGTGGCTCAGTGGTTGAGTACCCCTGAGTTCAATCCCCAGTACCAAAAAAAAAAAAAGAGAGAGAAGTTATACTCCATTTATGTATGATGTGTCAAAATGCATTATACTCTCAGATATACCTAATGAGAACAAATAAAAATATATAAATAAATAATGAACTCAAGGTTTTTAATAGTGTGTCGTGAACAGCAATGTGTGTGTGTGTGTCTGCTGATCATATACACTGAGTAAGAAAATTTTTATTCCCTAATATTATAATAAAATTTCAGATATTTATTGCCCTAAGCATACTGGAACTGCTTAATGGGAAGAGGCAAGTTAACAAATTTGGCCCTGTTTTACTCTGTTAAATTGCAACCATAGGAGGAAAGAATTTGGGTCTTCACAATAAGACCCACTTAAATCTCCCTCAGATTTAATCACCCCTTACTCCTTTCTTTAAATAATCTCCACCCATTAAATATTTGCCTTCAATGTTCCTGCTACCAGTTCCAAGCATCATCTCTCATGTCAAGAACCCCAAAACCTTCATCTTTTATTTTTTTTTCTAGGAAACTTTATAAATTTTACTTTTCTCTTGTAGAGTTTTTGTAGTTATGTTTATGATGGAAAGAAGAAAATTTTATTTCTTCTTTTGTTGTTTTTATTAACATTTATTAATTGTACTTAGGAATGGGTTTTGTTGCAATATTTCCACATATGCATATAGCATGCACTGGTCAAATCAGGGTAAATAGCATTTTACCCTTCTTATCATTCCCTTATGTTTGGAAACTTTAAGTAGACATAAAGCCCTGGGTTCAGTCTCTACCTCTGTGGGAAAAAGGCTGAGAGGTTGAATGATGTTTAACAAAACACAGTTGTGTCTAATTTTGTTTTCAGGGTAATGCTGCCCTTATATCATGAATTTAGAAGGGTTCCCTTCTTACAAGTCTTTGTAACAATTTAAGAATAATTGGCATTAGTTTTTTAAAAGTTTGGCAAAATTCAGCACTGAAGCTATCCAGTTCTGGATTTTGGGTGGAGACTTTTATTATTATTTAATTTCATTCCTTGCTATTAGTCAGTTCTAGTTATGCATGTCCTCATGGTATAATTTGGGTGGTTATATGTGTCCAGAAATGTATACATTTCCTCTAGGTTTTTCTAATTTATTAGCACATAGTTGTTTATAATAACCCCTTGTATTTCTATACTATTATTTGTAATGCTTCCTTCTTTATCTCTATTTTATTTGGGCTTCTTTCTTTCTTTCATTTTATAAAACAGGATGCCCTTGCATTAGCTGCACTGATTTTATTTATGTGAAAAATTATTTTATTGATGCTTTGTAAGGTTTATTTTAGTCTCCATTTCATCAATTATTTCTGCTCTGATCTTTGTTATTTCATTCCTTCTACTAATTTTTGGTTTAGTTTTTCCTGTTTTTCTAGGTCCTTGAGACACAGGACCTAGGTTTACTTGAAACCTTTCTAAGTTTTGATGTAAGTTCTTATTGTGGTAAACTTCCCTTCAGTTCTGCTTTTGCTGAGTCTCATACCTTTTGGTATGTTGTATTTCCATTTTCATTTGTTTCAAGAATTTCTTCTTTTCAATTTCTTCAATGAATTATTATTTTTTATATAAAAATGTGTCCATTATCTATATATTCATAAAGTATTTAACATTATTTTGTCATTTATTTCAAGTTTAATCCATTGTGGTTAGAAAAGAAATGATTTCAGTTTTTTTTTTTTTAACATTTCTTAAGATTTGGTTTGTGGCCTACATATGATATATTTTGGAGAATATTCCATGTGCTTATGAAAAGAATGTATATTCTACAGTTGTTAGATAAAAAGTTCTGTAAATGTCTGTTAGAGTCATTCAGTCTATATTATAGTTTAACACTGCTAAAAAGTAAAAAAAAATCTTTTCTAGTGCTTTTTTCTGGATAATTGATGAAAATGGAGTATTGAAGTTCTCACTGTTTGAAGTCCTTTAGATCAAATAGTGTTTGTTTTATAAAATGAACCTTACCACATTAGTTATGTATATATTTACTACTATTATATCTTCTTATTGAACTGAGGCCTTGATCATTATATAGTGACATATAGTGATAGTGATACATTGTGTCTTCTTACAGCTTTTGTCTGAAAGCCTATTTGGGGGAAGTTATGTCTGCTCATGTTTGGTTTTCATTTGTTTCCATCCTTTCATTTTTAATTTACCATATGTATTTATTTGTGAAGTTGAATTTCACGTAAGCTGCATATTCTTATATCTTGTTTTTCTTAATCCATTCAGTCAGTTTGTATCTTTTAATTAGATGATTTATCTCATTTTCTGGTTAGTCCATTTTACTAATTTTCTTGATTGTTTTGAATATCTTTTGAATATCCTTTGTTCTTTTCTTCCTCTCTTATTCTTCCTTTAGGTTTGGTGTGTTGCTGTACTGATGAAACATGATTGTCTTCTGTTACTCTTTTATGTATTTGCTCTTCTAGTAGGCTTTATACTTTCATGTGTTTACATAATGGTAGTTGTCTTTATTTTTTTGTAGGACTATCTTACGTATCTTTTATAAAGCTGGTCTATTGATGATTAATTCACTCAGGTTTTGCTTGTCTTTGAAGATCTTTGTTTCTAAAGGATGGATTTTCTGGGTGTAGTATTCTTGGCTGGCAGTTATTTTTTTTCAGAATGTGGAATATATTATTCCATTCCTTCTTAATTTTTAAGGTTTCTGATGAGAAATCTGCTATCAGTTTAATTCAAGGCATGCTTAAGTATGATATGGTACTTTTCTATTGCAGTGTTTTAGAATTCTTTTTTTAGTTTTTATTGGTGCATTATAATTATATATAATAGTGAGATTCATGATGCCATATTCATACATGCAAATAGCTCAGTCTATTTTCTCAGTACCTTTTTTTCCTTCCCCTCTCCAGTCCACTTGCTCTACTATAATGATCGCCATTTTTAGTAGTTTGACTATAATATGCTACGGTGAGAAACGTTACTGGGCATGTCTATTCAAGGTCCTATGAGCCTACTGTACCTGAATGTGTATCTTTTTCTCACAATTAAAGAAGTTTTCAGTTACTACTTCATTAAATTGGGTTTCTATGTCTTTTACCCTTTTGTTCCTTTTTAGGCACATTCAAAATGTGAATATTGTTCCTTTAATAGTATCCCAAAGTATTTGAATCTGGTCTTCATTTCAAATTTTTTTGTTGGATTTTTCATTTTAAAAGACATGACCTCAAGATCAGATATTCTTTTTTCTACATCATCTGCATGTTGAAGATTTCAATTGTGTTTTTATTTGATTTATTGGATTCTTTATTTCCAAGATTTCTGTTTGACTCTTTTTAGATCTTTCCTTTTGCTGAATTTCTCATTCATGTTATGAACTATTTTCCTAATTTCATTGAATTTAGTTTTTTTCTCCTGAATTTCATTAGAATTCCTGTAATAATTATTTTGTGTTCATTATCAGACACTCATTAATATTCTTTTCTTTAAGACCTATTGTTAGAAAGTTATTGTGTTCCTTTCAAGACATCATGTCACCTTGTTTTTCACATTTTTCCCTACATTGATATTTATATTTGATGAATCAGTTGTGTCTATAATTTTTAATAAGGTGACTTTCATAGTAATAAGCTTTCTTCTGAAAATGTACCTTGGGGTGTTGGTTTGCTAAGTTATGTTGGCTTTAATTATAGTTGATCATCATAGTGCAGTCTGTTGCTTCTTCAGCTGAAACCATTGAGTCTGTGTGTGGTATATGTGGTGGCGGGATTAGAGAACCATTTGGTGTCCACAGAGGAGATGATATCCAAGGGTCCCAGATGGCACCAGAAATGTGGAACACAGGTGATACTTTCTCAGCAGCAGTGGCTTGGGTTACTAGTGACAAGGGGTCCAAAGGGAGTGTTGAAGCCTGTGATGCACAACTGATCCCAGCAGTGTTTAGGGCTAACTATGTGGCTCAGACAGATTAGGGTGGTGATTTGTGTGAATTCATGGCTTTTATTGATTAAGGTGACAGCTAGTGGACTGTCCAGTTTAGGCAGATTATGGCATTAATACCCAAGTAGCAACATAATTATGCCCCCAAGATAGCACTTGTGCTGTAATAACCTGGGTCTTGGTGGATTAGATGGACACAATTCAAGCTCCTCTCCTTGAGTAAAATTACAGTGTAGACTACATGAATCTCCTTTAACTGGAGAGCAAGTTTGTTCCTCTGTCACTAGGATAGCCGGTGTGGTGGGAAGGTTGTCAGTGTCAAAGTCAATGGGGCCTGCTGGAACTTTCCTATTCACTTTTTCCCTGCAGTGTGGAGTGCCCCCTTGTGCTACAGGGAACTCTGTGTCATGGATGGTGTATTTCATTCCACTCTATGTCACTATTTCAGGTCTCTGTCTTTTACAGGTTCTCCCTGGTTGGCTTCTAGGACCACTCACCTCAAAAATGCGGCTATTTAATTGTTAGTCTGATTCTTCTTTGTGGACAAGGAAGTGAACATGGGCATCTCTGTTGGGTTATCTTGCCAGCTTTTGAGCTCCATATCTGACAGTGATATCAGAGAGAAATTCTGGAGATAAACTATCATCAATAATATACTTTTCTAATAATATACACTCCTAATTTAACAACTTGTTTTGAACATGAATTTCTCTTTATACTCTTGGTTTCATCTACAAATAATAGAAGTTTCTCCCAACCAAACACAACATTTAGTGGCTAGATTTATATGAAATATGCTTCCTGAGAGATAAAAACCTACATATTATGTTCTAAACAAGCAATTTACTAGAGACAAAGAAGGGCAAAGAAATTCATTGGTTTCCCGTAAGGTTTTGCCTTTTTCCATTACATTTTAGCCTCAACTTTTCCTTTGTTACAATTGCAAGATGTTTTATTCTTTTTCACAAGTGAAGTATGCAATAAATTATTAATTCATATTATGTATCAATGTGTGGGGTACTTTGGAGATGCAATAAAAGTATTTATTAGTTTTAAATAATAGAGACAAAAATAAAAACTATATCTATGAAAGTTGAAAAACTTAAAATTGTATATCTGTGATGATACCTATGATAACCTCTAGTTCTCAATCTTGCTTATAAGAAATAAAATTTTTATTGTGACCTAAAAGACTGTCTTACCTATTTGAAAATAATTACTGTTCTGCTAATACTATATATTTTTGTAATTTCTATTAATTTTGCTTTCAATCAATTTCTGGGGAATGATTACTATGGAAAATGCAAGAAAGTGACAAGGTTCTCAGAAAAAATAATGTCAGACTTATTTTGAAAAGTCTGTATTTACTGACGACACTCCTGCATATCATTGTATGGCTGCCTCTCATGCATGACTTAGTCAAAGGAAAAATGTGCTAGATAAGACTTCTCAAGTAGAACCTCATAGAACAAGAGGCAGTGGAGTTGAGAAATTTGGATGTTAGCCCTACTCCATTGTTACCTACATGATTAATATAATACCTAGTTTTTCCAAGCCTTTGTTTCATGTAAAATGAAAATAATAGTAATATTGTGTTTTAAATTAATATTGTGTCATAGAATTACAATGAGGACTAATAAAGAAACATATTGTATGCATCTATATTACCTAAATGCAATAAGCATTGAGTAAATAATTTTTCTCTTACAAGTCTAAATTTGCCTGTTGCTACTGGGTATAACAAGAAGCTCTTTTATCTTTATCTTTACTTTCTTACAATTAGTTTAAATGTGTTCATTTGAAATATTGTCTTTTCAAGTATCAGTCCTACCTTCTACCTGAGGGGCTCCTTGAATCAAACCATAACTTATAGATTTTAAAAAGGCTCATCAGTCTGTCCTTTTAAATATTTTTTGTGTCTGAATTTTCTTGTTTCTAACTACAATCCATCACTGTTGTCCATTGTTTATCTTATGCCTATTAAATTATCACCATTCAGTAGAACTTTCTGTGATTTTAGAAATTTTCTACATCTCCATTTTTCAGTATGCTAGACACTACTTTGGGTGTGTAAATTTAACTTGATTAAATTAGTCATAATTAAAAACTCATTCTTAAATCATACTAGCCAAGTTTCTAGTACAAAATAGTCACATGCAACTACTCTCTACCATTTTGAATGGTCTATTAAAAAGCGATTCATCTGTTTCCAATTTCTCTCCAATCAGATCCATTTCACAAGATTAGTCTTGGTTTAATATTAATAATGAATTATTTTGATAACATTATGCTCAACACTGTTTGCTTAAAATCATACTCTTTTCTAAAATTGTTTTATTAGTGCACTCTAGTAATGTATAATAGTGGCATTCATTTTGACATAATCATATAAACATGAAATGTATTTATCTCCTTTCAGTCCCCAGTACTTCCTATTTGCTCCCTTTTTCCCTCCCCTTTTCCCCTTTCTTTACTAGTCTTCCTCCTATTTCTTTATTGCTTTTTAAAAAATTGATGCCTTATAGATACATACAAATGTGGCATTTCTTGTGGCCTATTTACAAATGTACATAGTGTAATTTCATCAATTTCATTCTGTAGTTCCTCCTTTATTTCCTCCACTTCCCTTCCCCTAAATCTCTTTTTTCTACTCCACTGATCTTCTCTCTATTTTCCCTTTTTCCCCCTTACTTTGCTTTAGCTTCCCATGTGAGACAAAACACTTGATGCTTGATTATCTGACTGTAGCATATTTCATTTTATAAGACTAGTCCTGGTTTAATATTAATAATGACTATTTTTGATAACTATTGTTGTGCTCAAAGCCACTGATTAAGAGCATACTCTTAAAAAGCATATAAATATGTGGAAAGATGTTTACAAATATAAAGAGTAGAAATATTATTTATGAAATGGTAGGAGTTTAAGTATCAAACATTATGGTCTATGTTTTATTTATGTATCTGTAAAATTTTTAAAATATTAAGAATGCTTATATGTATACCAAATTAAAAGTAATTTATATTTCATACTTTCATGTTCTGCTACCCAGGTTATTCTAATATTTGAAAATAATTTTTCTTTTCTTTTTTTTAAAAATATTTATTTATTTTTTAGTTGTAGGTGGACAGAATATCTTTATTTTATTCTTATGTGGTGCTGAGGATCGAACCCAGTACCTCATGCGTGCTAGGCGAGCACACTACCACTGTGCCATAACCCCAGCCCCAGAATTTTTCTTTTCTATTGGTCATTTTACCTTCAAATTATGTTTCCAGTATTTCTTAACAGATAGTATGGCTTCCACAAGCCTCCCAGAAGTAGATATCTTTTTAAATGGTGGCATTTAATAATGATCATACTCCCTTTGATGTGAAATAAAAAATATAATAAGATTATTTTAAATAATTTTGTGTTACTTAGCCTTGTATTAGGGTGCTTTCTAAAATTTCAAACACCTTGTCAAAATTTTTAACAGAATCAGTTTTGAAGAACTTCAGAACAGACATAAGAAGATCTTTAAATATTAACTGATATTCTAATATTTTGTTTTCAACTAATATTTTCTCATTTTCTTCCAGGAATACTGATGAAAGAACTTTACTGAGGACAAACATAGCTTGCTGCAATCAACAAAGTTTGTCTATAAAATTCACCTAATTTGCCAGTCTAGCAACTCTATCAAAAAAGAAGTTATTCTTTGTGAGCCCATGCTGGCTCTTAATGATCATTGCTTTCTCTTCCAAATGCTCTCAAAACATCTGTTTAATAACTTCCAGAATTTCACTAAGTCCTTTCATGACATGCCAAGAGTATTGGATTTTACCTTATGTACAATTGGAGAAGGGTCTATGTTTTATAGTTGTTTTTATATTTCAACTTCTCATATTAAAATGTAAATTCCTTGAAATTAGGGATTATGCTTATTTATATACAATCCAAGTATACATGCATGAATCATATTTTTGCATTCAGTTCAAACTAAATAGTGAATAAAAGTTAAAACAAGAATATTTGAAATATTTTGAGTGGATAGATGAAAAAATAAACATTTATTTAAGAAATGCTATTTTGAATATGTGATTGTGGGAAAATGAGGAATAAACAAAGGTGAGACTATGTTCTGGAAGAACTATTAGGAATACATTGAAAATGTTTAAGTAAGAATAAATGGGCCTTAATTTAATGATCATGAGAGTGTACTGGGAAAAAATTAGACAAATAGATGGTAGATAGATAGCTATGTGTATTCACACTTATATTTTAGATATGAAGTGTCCTCCAAAAGCTCATGTGTTAGAAAATGCAAGAAAGTTTAAAGGTGTAATGATTGGGTTATGGATACATTGGTCCTCTACTATGGATTACCTGGTTGGTAACTGTAGGCAGATATCATATCCCTGTGAGCAGAGCTCTTTTTGCTCCCTGGTTGCTCTGTCCTGAGCTGCTTTCCCCCTCCACACTCTTCCACTATGGTATCCTGCCTTATCTTGGGCTCAGAGCAATGGACTCATGTATGGAGTGAGATCTCTGAAACCATCAGTGATGAATAAACTTTTCATTCTCTAAAATTATTCTTGTCAGGTTTTTTGGTTACAGTGGTGAAAAAGCTGACTTAAATGACACATATACATGCATACATGTATACATGACTGATTAGATCAAGTAAATGTATATATCCATAATGACATCAAAATTTTGAACTTAAATATCTTTATTTTTTAAAACATTCAAATTAACCATATCCCTAAAGTGTCTGTGGCTTTAAGGACAATAGAAAGTTATTCCTTCCTTACAAAATGGAGTTGTTTGTGCAGCTCTTTTTAAAACATGCATTCAGGTCCCACTACTAACAAAAATTTTCAAACCTCCTATTTATATCATTTATTTCAAGATTTCTGACTGCTAAAAGAAAATTAGAATGGGGGCTGGGGCTGTGGCTCAGTGGTAGAGCGCTTGCCTAGCATGGGGGAGGCACTGGGTTCGATCCTCAGCACCGCATACAAATAATAAATGAATAAAATAAAGATCCATTGACAACTAAAAAAATATTTAGAAAAAAAAATTAGAATGAAAGAGAATGCATGGGGAAGGTCTGGGGTCATGTATGGAAATAGAACACATTCCCTCTCCCATTATGTCAGTTAGAGCTCAGTCCTAGGACAAAGCCTAAGAGCCAAGGTGGCAAAAGCATATATACATTTTTTAAATCTTTAAGGTTGAAGAAAAGAAAATGAATTTGGTTGAGAACTAAAGAGCATTTGAAAGGAGAGTCACCATTGAAGGTGGAAGAATAAGTGTCACATGGCCATGAGTTCATTTTAGAACCTCAAGCTTGAGGAGCCACTTAAACATTCATATAGAGACATCTACCTAGGAACTAGGAATATAATGTCTAAGCTCAAGTAGGAAGCTTTCTTGTAGTTGTAGATTTAGAAACCATTCAATTCTTGCATTAAAGGAGCTTTTATAAATAAGAGTAAGAGTGTAAAATGAAACTAACCAGGTGAGAATTAATATAAAAAAACGGATGGATAAATCTTAGAGCAAAAATAAAACCAAACTCTGTATAGGCAGAGAACTCTGAAACAGTAAGGGAAAGACCAGGAAAAAGATATCATGACAGCTAAAGGACACAGATGACAGATAATAGTGTGAAAAATGAGAGTGGACTTCAATTTTGAGAGATTAGGTTAGTTTAGGATTGAAATGTATCCTTTGCTTTTGGCAATAATAAGACACTTATGTACTTTAATAAGTCAGTTTCAATGGTGTTATGAAGCAAAAGCCAGGGTAAACTCAATAATTAGATAAGTGGAGGAGATTGTTGCTAGAAGGATAAAGGAAGGGCAAAAATTTTCTTTTAATTGTAGTAAAAATAAAGCATCAGAGTTATTTTATACACTGAGAATGATAGTAGGGATAGAAATAATATAGACAAAGACGGAGGTATAAAATCTCATGTGTAAAAAGAAGGATGATTCTTTTCCAAGAAAAGGGGCCTCTCTTCCTCTGAGATTCACCTTCTCAGTACTCCAAGATACAACTTCTTGGATTTTTAAACGTGGATTTATTTAAAATATCTTGAATTGCATTTTAAATGTATAGAATTTGATTTTATAGTTATTCCAGTTACCTACCTTACTCCAGTTTTTGTCAATAGCCTCAATCAATATTCATGTATTGAATACTTGTATGTTAGTAATGAAATAATTTTTTAAAAGTGCCAAAAAAAAAATTAAAGGCACAGAAAATACTGCAATGAGCATTACAGAGTTATGTTTTAAAATATATACAGTAATACAATATATAATTAAGTATATAATTATTCAGATATTGAGTTAGAGGAATGTTGATATTAATGATTATTATATTTTCTTTGGTATTTTTATTTTTAACAAAGTATATTTTTATAATGTGTGTGCTGGTTTCAGGTTATTGAATTTTTCAGCCACCACTTAAAGAGATTGCTCTTATATTTATCCTGTTCATTCAAATTCAATTATACTCACAGTAGTAAAGAATAGAGAAGTAGCTAATTGTTAGGTGTGAAACTGAGAAGTTCCCACTTTTTATAGTTACCTGGGATAAACAACATAATGAGCTTTGTTCTCTCCACAGCAGGGTGCAAGAACTTAAACTTAGAAAGAAGAATTTTCAGAATCATAAAAGATTAGAAATCTTCATGGTCATCTAATTTAAACACATTTCCCAAAGGTTGGGTCAACAGAGAGTTTGGGAAAATCAAAGAAACAAGTGTTTCAATGCGATTCTTGACTTCACAACAAGAAGGCAGAGGCAGGATGACTTCTTGGGAACATAGGGACGTTGCAAATGGCATTTTCTGTTCTCTTCTACAATCTATTTGAAAAGAGAAATGGGCTATAGATTAAGGGAATCCCAAAAATTGATTTCTTAAAGTAAACCTGTAACTGTTAAACTGGCATCATGATAACTATTATTACCTTTTATAATCTCGGCCTTTCGCTTCTTATGTTTTTCTATTTTCTGCACGTTTTGACCCCCTTTACATGTATGGAAGAATAGTAGAGTTACATGGTCTTTTAGATGTTGGATCCTACATTTCAACCTCTCTGGGAATCAAGTATATGGTACTGGGAATCGAACCCAGGTTCACTCTACCAATGAGCAACAACCCCAGTCCCCCCTTTTAATATTTATTTTTTAAGTCAGAGAAAAGGCCTCACTATTGCCCAGACTGGCCTCAAACTTGCAATCCTCCTACCTTAGTCTCCAGAGTAGCTGGGATGAGAGGAGTGCATCAGTGCACCCACCCAAATCTATACTATTTCTACAGTACATGTCCATAACAACTGGATAGTGGCCAAGCATGGTACCCCATTTCCTTGCATGTTCTCAGAAATACCATGACAAAGAATTATACATGTAGCTAAGAAATACTTCTAAGGAAGGAAGGAGGATGTAGCAATTGTTTTAAAAATACACCAGAACAAAAAATACTTGTGGAGACTATCTTTTCACCTGAGAGTATGACTTCTAATGGAGATGGAGTCCTAGTATCACAGAAAGTTTACAGCTAAAAGAATTTTGACCTCAATATTGACAGATTTTTAATATGTTAATCATTGAAATTGCTCAAAACCAAAGTTTCAATTTTACCAAATCAGACAACATTTTAGTTTGCAGATCTGTACTAGAATTTAATGGCCGGTAAGCTAATTCAAATGTACATTTTTGAGAAATGCAACACAGTTATTCCCTGTGACGGAAAGCAATACCTTTTTTTTTTTTTCATTTATTTCTTTTATTTAGGCTTACATGTTAACAGTGCAATTTGATTCATTGTACATAGAGGATAACATATCAATTCTCTAGTTGTAAGTTGTACAGAATCACAACATATATGCAGTCATACATAAAGTTAGGGTTATTATGACCATCTTATTCCACCACCTTTGCTGTCCCCATGCCCCCTCCCCCCTTACACCCCAGTGAACAGAGATCCACCATTGTTCCTATGTCCTTCCCCACATTATGGATCAGCATCCAGTTATCAACGAGTACATTTGGCGTTTGGTTTTCTGAGATTGGCTTACTTTACTTAGCATGATATTCTCCAGCTTCATCCATTTACCTGCAAATGCCATAATTTTATTCTCTTTTATTGCTGAGTAATATTCTACTGTGTGTATATACCACAATTTCTTTATCCAGTCATCTATCGAAGGGCATCTTGGTTGGTTCCACAGTTTAGCTATTGTGAATTGAGCTGCTATAAACATTGAAGTGGCTGCAGCACTGTAGTACACTGTTTTTAAGTCTTCTGGATATAGACCGAGGAGTGGGATAGCAGGCTGAAATGGTGGTTCCATTCCAAGTTTTCTAAGGAATCTCCATACTGCTTTCCAGATTGGTTGTACCAATTTGCAGTTCCACCAGCAATGTATGAGTGTGCCTTTTTCCCCACAACCTCGCTAACACTTTTTGTTGTTTGTATTCTTGATAATTGCCATTCAGATTGGCGTGAGATGAAATCTTAGGGTAGTTTTGATTTGCATTTCTCTGATTGCTAGAGATGTTGAACATTTTTTCATATGTCTGTTGATGGATTGTATATCTTCTGTGAAGTTTGTGTTCAGCTCTTTGGCCCATTTATTGATTGGGTTGTTAGATTTTTTGGTGTTAAGTTTTTTGAGTTCTTTATATATCCTGGAGATTAGTGCTCTATCAGATGTGTGTGTGGCAAAGACTTGTTCCCAGAATGTTGGCTCTCTGTTCACTTCATTGATTATTTCTTTTGCTGAGAAGAAGCTTTTTAGTTTGAATCCATCCCATTTGTTTATTCTTGATTTTACCTCTTGTGCTATAGGAGTCTTGTTAAGGAAATATGGTCCTAATCCGACATGATGAAGATTTGGGCCTATTTTTTCTTCTATTAGTGTTGGGTCTGTGGTCTGATTCCCAGGTCCTTGATCCACTTTGAGTTGAATTTTGTGCATGGTGAGAGATAGGGGTTTAGTTTCATTTTGCTGCATATGGATTTCCAGTTTTCCCAGCACCATTTGTTGAAGAGGCTGTCTTTTCTCCAGTGTACGTGTTTCGCTCCTTTATCTAGTATAAGGTAACTGTTTGTAAGTGGGTTCGTCTCTGTGTTTTCTGTTCTATACCATTGGTCTACATGTCTATTTTGGTGCCAGTACCATGCCGTTCTTGTTACTATAGCTTTGTAGTATAATCTGAGGTCAGGTATTGTGATGTCTCCTGCTTCACTCTTCTTGCTATGATTGCCTTTTCTATTTCTATAAGGAATGATGTTGGGATTTTAATTGGGATTGCATTGAATCTATATAGCGCTTTGGGAAGTATGGCCATTTTGACAATATTGATTCTACCTATCCAGGAGCATGAGAGATTATTCCATCTTCTAAGGTCTTCTTCAATTTCTTTCTTCAGTGTCTTGTAGTTTGCATTGTAGAGATCTTTTGCCTCTTTTGTTAAATTGATTCCCAAGTATTTTATTTTTTTTGAGGCTATTGTGAATGGGATAATTTTCCTAATTTCTCTTTCAGAGGGTTTATCACTGATGTATAGAAATGCAATTGATTTGTGGGTGTTGATTTTATATCCTGCTACTTTGCTGAATTCATTTATTAGCTCTAAAAGTTTTCTGGTAGAATTTTTTGGATCCTCTAAGTATAGAATCATGTTGTCTGCAAATAATGATAGTTTAAGTTCTTGTTTTCCGATTCGTAGACCTTTAATTTCTTTCATCTAATTGCTCTGGCTAGTGTTTCAAGGACTATGTTGAATAGCAATGGTGAGAGAGGGCATCCCTGTCTAGTTTCTGTTTTGAGAGGGAATGCTTCCAATTTTTCTCCATTTAGGATGATGTTGGCCTTGGGTTTAGCATAGATAACTTTTACAAAGTTGAGGTTTGTTCCTTCTATCCTAAGTTTTTCTAGTGTTTTGAGCATAAAAGGATGTTGTATTTTGTCAAATGCCTTCTCTGCATCGATTGATAAAGCCATATGATTCTTATCTTTAAGTCTATTGATGTAATGTATTACATTAATTGATTTCCGTATATTGAACCAACCTTGCATCCCTGGGATGAACCCCACTTGATCATGGTGCACTATTTTTTTGACATGTTTTTGTATGCGATTTGCTAGAAATTTATTGAGAATTTTTGCATCTATGTTCATCAGCGATATTAGTCTGAAGTTTTCTTTCTTTGATGTGTCCCTGTCTGGTTTTGGAATCAGGGTGATACTTGCCTCATAGAATGAGTTTGGAAGGGTTCCCTCCTTTTCTATTTTATGAAATAGTTTGAGGAGAATTGGTATTGATTCTTCTTTGAAAGTCTTGTAGAACTCAGCTGAGAATCCATCTGGACCTGGGCTTTTCTTTGTTGGAAGGCTCTTGATGGCATCTTCTATTTCCTTGCTTGAAATTGATCTGTTTAAGTTGTGTATGTCCTCTTGGTTCAGTTTGGGTAGGTCATATGCCTCTAGAAAGTTGTCAGTGTCTTCAGGGTTTTCTATTTTTCTAGAGTATAAATTTTCAAAATAGTTTCTAATTATCCTCTATATTTCAGTAGTGTCTGTCGTGATATTTTCTTTTTCATCTCGAATTTTAGTAATTTGGGTTTTCTCCCTCCTTTTCGTTATGGTGGTTAAGGGTTCGTCAATTTTGTTTATTTTTTCAAAGAACCAGCTTTTTGTTTTGTCAATTTTTTGAATTGTTTCTTTTGTTTCAATTTCATTGATTTTAGCCCTGATTTTGATTATTTCCTGTCTTCTACTTCTTTTGGTGTTAATTTGTTCTTCCTTTTCTTAGGCTTTGAGATGAAGAGTCAATTCATTTATTTGTTGACTTTTACTTCTTCTAATGAATGAGTTTAGTGCTATGAACTTTCCTCTTAGCACTGCCTTCATGGCATCCCAAAGATTTTGATATGTTGTATCGGAGTTTTCATTTGCCTCTAAGAATTTTTTTTATCTCTTCCTTGATGTCTTCTGTTATCCATGCATCATTCAATAGCATATTATTTACTTTCCAGGTGAAGGAATAGTTACTGCTTTTTAATCTGTCATTGATTTGTAATTTTATTCCATTGTGGTCAGATAGGATGCAGGGTAGAATCTCTATTTTTTTGTATTTTCTAAGACTGTCTTTGTGACATAACATATGATCTATTTTGGAAAAGGATCCATGTGCAGCTGAGAAGAAAGTGTATTCACTCGTTGATGGATGGAACACTCTATATATGTCCGTTAAGTCTAAATTATTGATAGTTTCATTGAGATCTATGGTTTCTTTATTAAGTTTTTGTTTGGAAGATCTAAATGGTGAAAAGAGCTGTGTTAAAGTCTCCAAGTATTACTGTGTCGTGGTCTATCTGATTCTTGTATTTGAGAAGGATTTGTTTGATATATGTAGAAGCTCCATTATTTGGGGCATAGATATTTATGATTGTTATGTCTTGTTGATGTATGATTCCCTTAAAAAGTATGAAATGACCTTCTTTATCTCTTTTCACCATCTTTGGTTTGAAGTCCACTTTATTTGATACAAGGATGGAAACTCCTGCTTGTTTGCGGGGTCCATGTGAGTGAGATGTTTTTTTCCCACCCTTTCACTTTCAGTCTGTGGATGTCTTTTCCTGTGAGATGAGTCTCTTCAAGACAGCATATTGTTGGGTCTTTTTTTTTTTAATCCAGTCTGTCAGTCTATGTCTTTTAATTGATGCATTTAGGCTATTTACATTCAGGGCTATTATTGAAATATGATTTGTAATTCTGGTCATTTTGGTTTGTTTTTGGTTTTTACCTTGAGTTGTTTTCTCTTTTGAATGGTCTTTCCTCTAGTGTAGTTCCTCTCTTTGTAAATTTTCATTGTTGGTTATCATTTCCTCCTCATAGAATATTTTGCCAAGAATGCTGTGTAGTGCAGGCTTTCTTGCTGTAAATTCTTTTAACTTTTGTTTATCATGGAAGGTTTTTATTTTGTCATCAAATCTGAAGGTCAATTTTGTTGGGTATAGGATTCTTGGTTGGCATCCATTGACTTTTAGGGCTTGGAATATGTTATTCCATGATCTCCTGGCTTTTTTTGTTTGGGTTGAAAAATCTGCCGAGATACGAATTGGTCTCCCCTTATATGTAATCTGGTTCCTCTCTCGCGTGGACTTTAAAATTCTATCCTTATTCTGTATGTTGGGTATTTTCATTATAATGTGACTTGGTGTAGATCTGTTGAAATTTTGTACGTATGGTGTCCTGTAAGCCTCTTGTATTTGATTTTCCATTTCATTTTTCATATTTGGGAAATTTTCTGATATTATTTTATTGAAGAGATTGTGCATTCCTTTGGTTTGAAATTCTGCACCTTCTTCTATCCCACTAAATCTTAGATTTGGTCTTTTGATGCTGTCCTATATTTCTTGTATGTTCTGATCATGATTTTTTACCATCTTCACTGTATGGTCAAATTTATATTCAAGATTGTATATCTTGTCTTCATTATCTGAGATTCTGTCTTCCAGGTGATCTAATCTGCTGGTGATGCTTTCTATTGAGTTTTTTATTTGGTTAATTGTTTCCTTCATTTCAAGAATTTTTGATTGTTTTTTTTTCATGATCTCTAGCTCTTTCTAAAGTAATCTTTTGCTACTTGTAATTGCTCTCTTATCTCTTTGTTAGAATGATCTATGGTTGCCTTTATTTGCTCTTCTATTTCTTTGTTGGATTGATCAACTTTTGCCTGTAGTTGTTCACTTATGTCATTCTTTAGTTCACTGATCATTTTAATTATATACATTCTGAATTCTTTCTCTGACATTTCATCAACTGTGCTGTCAATGGATTCTGTTACAGTGTTATCCAGGTTTATTTGGGGCACTTTCTTCCCTTGTTTTCTCATGTTGATTGTGTATCCTCCTTTCTTGAAATACCATCTGAGGTATTGCAGCTTCTATCCTATAATCTTGTATTGACACTCCAGACTACCTGTGTCTCACCTTGGAGCTACTTTTTTTCTCCCAGTGTCCGCAGATGGGCACTACTGTCACTAAAGTTGGTGGCAGAAGTAGTGGACATACCTTTAGAGGGCAGTGAGAGTGGCTTTGGCTGGGCTCCTGAGGTGGCCCCTGAGGGCTGTTTTGCCCCTCTCTTGCACTCCTACTGGTGAACAGGAACTCTTAGGTCTCACTTAGGCAGAGTCACAAGCTGGAGAGTCTGTGTGTGATCCTTACAGTGAGTGTGAGCTCCCCTGGGGCTAGAGGCTAACAGGCTCTGGTCTGCCCTCAACTTCAACTGGGCACCCCTGTCATTCCCTAAGGGCAGTTTTGGGCCTTCTGTCTCGCCTGACCACAGGAACTCTGGAGCAAAACTGAGGCGGGCCCAGAGCGCACTAGGGTGGGGCCTCTTCATGCTGGGGTCTCTGGAGGCCACTCTTACCCTGGGTGTGCCTTCCTCTGTGGCTGGTAGCAATCAGACTCTGGGTCAAACCTTAGTTGGACACCCGTAGAGTTTCCTGAGGGTCTGGGCCCTCTGTAGCTCCTGCCGGGCCCCAGGAACATTGGAGCAGAACTGGCGTGGACCCAGACTGCCCTTGGATGGGGCTGCCTTGCGCTGGTGTCTCTGGAGCAACTCTTGCCCTGAATTTGGGCTCCCCAGTGGCTAGAGGTAGCAGTCCCTAGTCTCCCTATAGCTAGACACCCGTGGAGGTTCCTGAGGGCGGATCAGGGCACTCTGCAGCTCTTGCTGGTCCACAGGAACTCTGGCAAAAGCAATACCTTTAATAACATGTGTATTTAAGTGAAATTCCTTCTTCTTAATCACTAGCCCAAAACTGGGTTATGAAGCCTTTAAAATTCACAAAAATATTTATTTCTGATTTTATTAGAAAGAAAATAACTTTACCAAAACATGTTTCAGTTTTAGACAATATCAATATTTTAACTGAATGCTAAATATTAAATTTTCTTTTTGAAAACAAACAACCTATAAACAAAATGAAAAATCTTTAGCTGAATATGTATTCAGTAGTTATGACTGATAGTTAAACTAAGAAGAAACTTAAAATATACAAGCAAAAATCATGCATATATACCCATTGTATACTTACTTTATTTATAATCCATTGATTTATATCCAGTTAATACATAATATGCATAAAATATTTACTTACATATTTATGGGATGTAATGAAAATAAGTTTCCAGTGTCTACCAAAATATTTTCTGTAACAATTTTAGAACATATTACAATGGATAGTTAAGGCACAACTTACAACATGAAGAATAAAACTTTTTATCCTCATGTTTACTTTCATGAAAAGACTAGCAATTCAGTAGTAATAGAAAAGTGATGGAAACATATTCCACATAGTAGCAATTAATATTGCAAAGAAATTAAATGGTCTTTGTTTAAAAATGACTGTGGAAACTAGGAAAATTTGAAAGGGAAGTTAATTCTTGGATAATAAAGATCAATATGTCAACATATTCACTAGATTAATACATAGAATTTATAGAATCTGTACATATACATGTATATACATGTGTATTCCTATTTTCTTAAAAATTTCCATACCTCTCCCTTCTACCTGACTTTTATAAAATTCGTGTTCCTTAAAGATTCTCTTCCACTCTCCCATAAATCCCATTCTCCCCAGCATTCCATTCGTTCCTCACTACTAATAACTGAGTGTTTCAAGGGGTCAGGGTACGCTGGGCTATTTTACAGAATCACACAATCCTCTCCAAATATAACTCTGCGTTCATAATTTAGCTTTATATTATGATACTTTGTGTACTATGCAAATCAAGAACCAGGATTCACAATTAGAAAATTATCAGATTATGGAAAACCTTGCAGGAGAGTTGTGAAGAGGAACATATAGCCAACACAGATTCCTAAACAGGATCGAGGTGGAGAAAATGCAATGAAGTATGAAATTTCAAGGCAGAAAGTTTTGCAAGTCATTCCGAAGAAAAAACATAATAAATGTAAGAAGTTTTTAAATTGTAACCAAGAAAAGCATGGAGGGAGAGAAATGCTTCCTGAAGCTAATGATTGAATGTTGATAAGTGACAAAGAGAAGACAGAATCTCTCAATTTTACTTGTCTTTTCTGTCATCGTGAATGATCTATGAACTAAAAAGGATAGAATGGAAGTTGTTAAGAGGGATTTAAGTTCAAAGTGAGTGAAAAGATTGTAATAACTGCTCTGAATAAATTCTGTAATCTGGCTCAGATGAAATATATCCTCAAACAATGGAGTTTGTCCATGAGAACACCAGGCCATTGGAACTGATATTTGGAACTTTAAGAAGCAGAAAAAGAGAATTAGAGAATGTTTTTTCAAACTAACAACATCAATAATAATAACAACAGTAAATAAAATAAGAGAAGGAGAAGAATTTAATGTTGATCTAAGACTGAATCCAGGATGAATTTTTAAAGAATGACTATGGAAAATAACAGCTGTTCAAAACCAGCATAGTGAACTCTAGTAAACTGAGTTTGTAATCTTTTGGAACAATAAATATGTCTTGAATGGGTGCACTGGTAAAAACAGAATATTTTTCTTTTTTAAATTAAAGGTATGGGTTTTTGAGTATACATTACTTCAAAAAAATTTCTGGTAGTCAGATAAAGCAAGTCAAAGGGTCCACCATTTATGAAATGTAAGACATTAGACAATTTAAAATAATTTTTAGTTGTGTATTTTGATATGCTAAGCGAGAATAGCAATGTTGTATTTACTTTAACTTTAAAATAAGTTTCTCTGTGCTAAAGCACTTAGCACAGGGCTATCATTCCTTCAGATGACAAGCTACATGACCACAAAGACCACATGCATGATTTCAGTGTTACACAGCTCATTGTACATTGTAGACAGCAAATGAATATTTGTTAAGGAGCTCTACGATTTTCAATTTTTCTAAACAAATATTTGTAAGAAATTAGGATAAGCATGTTTAAAGGGTAGATGTCCCATAATTGACTTACATGCTAGGGTTTTGAAGCAGCCATGTTGTATGGAAGGAAAAATATGGTCTTGAGAGTGAAAAAGAATAAAGAGAAACCCACATGCTAGGGTTTGATTTCACCATAAACTGGCTCTGTGAACTTGGGTAGCTTATTAAGACACATGGAATTTCAAGTTTTTACTTTTTGTTAAGTTGTTAATGTTATGTAATTTTAAAAATTATTTTGAAACCTGAGATTTTATTATTCTGATTTCATATTTTTTTCTGGTTTTGGAAAAAATGAAACTACTGATTTTAATGAATTACAATAACTCTTAAAAGAAGGGATATTCTTTTTCATTGTAGGACATGGCTTATAATTATATAAAACTCTATATTTATTATTAGCTGTGTATTGCATATGTGTATGCATATTTATCAGGCATGTATTTAAAAATTTACCTGAGAAATACAATCTTGCTTCATCCTTGTATTTAATTTTTCCTTTTGAGATATTTAAGAACCTTATAAGATATTAAAACATGAATTCATTTGTATGTGTTAACAGAACTGAGAATTTTATAGGCAATCTATATGTACTTTTTGCGTATTTGTATTTCTTTTTACAGAAAAAATGAAATATAATATATACTTTCTTATGACTAGAAACTGAAAATCTAATGTCATTTCCTAAAATTATGATAAATTAAACCCTTCTATATTCCACCTCTTATCGCATTGCTTAGTTGTTTTGAGGATTTTTATCTAAATTGTGTCAGAATGACTCAATATCTTACATTGAAAAACTGATGTCAGTTCCTCCACTGATATACCTCAATTTATTTCTGGCAACAGGAGACTATGTTTATATATGGTTTAAAGTATTATATCAAAGTCATCTCAGGAAACAGAGAAAATTAATATAATTGATGAGCATACTTCTTTCTTAATCAAGTAAATCTAAAATATTGATTGGAAAATGCTTCACTTGCAGGTAGATTTTGTTGTTTGTACATTTACCATATTAAATAATAATAACAATAAAATGGCAACATTAAAACTACATTAAGGACATGGCTTGAACTGACAGAGCTAGGAAATTTTAAGCTGACATGGAAATCCATCATTTATAGCAGTTCCTAACCATGAAGAACTCCCTTTGAAATCATGGTGACATTTTCTGCTTTAAGCACTGTAGAATCGGGACATTCAGCAAGTCCAGGCAGTGCACAGAATCTACAAAGAGGGCAGGTGTTTTATGTGTCTGACCACAGTGGATTAGTTGAAAGATGATGTTTCATTATGAATTCAGAGTTCCTCAAGCATTGCCACTTTCACACGGCATTGTTGACATTTGTATTAGAGAGAAATCCACGTTTTATAGTGAAGTTCTTTACAAACTGTCTGCCTTCAATCTCTGTCATCTAGTCTGTCTCAACTGCCACTGTGGCATATCACTTCCCTGGCTCAGCCACTTTAAGGATCCCAGTAACAGAACATCAAAGCTTCAGTTACCCTTTGTAAAATTTTCTTTATCAATTTTTAACATCTGATGACAGAAATAGTAATAGTAAACAATAATGACTCTTAAAAACAAATTTGGTCTTAATTATTCATTTTGTTAAGTGCAATTGTTATGAACATCAATAGCTAATGTTTATTGAGTGATAGCTTTGTGCAAAGCCATGTCATGAGTGACTTAGACGCTTTCTCTTTTTATCTGAAAGATCCCTATCAAATTGATACTATTACAACTTACCTGAAAGCTTTGTTGGTTAGTACACTGAATTAATATAAATTTTCCAAATGCATGCATAGTAAATTAATTAGATATTTATCAAGTGCCTATTATAGCTTCAAAGATTTACTAGATAACATGTAAATTAGTTTATAGTGTAAGTTGTGAGATAAGATAATGAAATAATTAAGTTGGAGCTCACTCTCTTTTAAATGCAAGTATGTGTGGTTATGTGTATGTTAAAGACCTTAGAGACATAAACCTAAGATGTGACTGATAAGCTGCCAATACGCAGTATTATTCACTTACGTTAGTTCATGCCTGACATAAGAAATTTGGTGCGGAGGAACCTGATGTATCTCTATTGCCTTTGAAGATCTAAGTCTAAAACCATAGCAAAACAAAACTTGAAGCCTTAGGAAGACCTGTGGAGTAATCATATCTTTGAACTAATAGACAGAACTTTGGGAAAGAATGAGAACAGGAAGCTGAGCAATTTATTCATATCTGAGAACACCAATTTTCCAGTACTCTGGTTTATTATAATAAAGCAATGATCTCCTGGCAAGAATTTGTTGGAACTCATGAAGATGAGAAAAATGGAGTGATTGGCAGACTTGCTAATGTAATCAAAAAGGATCTAAACATGTATTCATGTGGAAATAAGAAAACTGTTATTTGAAATTAATGTTTTCCTGGTGTGTTTCACACATAGGCATGCATAAGCATACATAGGTAAAGATCACACTGAATGACTAGTAATTTCTAGAAATGAATAAAAGAGGCCTTTAAAATAATTAAGCTATGTTATAACTTAGATTTTTTTGTGTGTTATAGTGTTCTGAAGTTTACATATTAAGCAAGCCTGAGATTTTAACACAGTATACATGTATAAGTATCAACTGTACTTCCAGTACCAATTTCTGTTTTAATTTGTCCATGCTAGTATAAAAAAATACTTAAGAATGAGTAGCTTGTAAAGAACACAAATTTATTTCTCACAGTTCTGGAGAATAGAAGTCCAAAATGAAGTAACTGGCATATTTGATGTCTTATTAGAGCCAGATATCTGCTTATAAGATGGGGTATTATTATGGCAACCTCACAGGGTGGAAGACAGAAGGAGAAAAATGGATAACTAGTTCCTTGATCTCTTTATAAGAGTCCCAATTACATTCATGTGGCTTCTGACCTCATTACTTAACCAGCTTCTAGAGGCTCCACTTTATATTATTACATTGGGTCTTTGGTTCTGAGATATGAATTTTGGGGCACATACATTCAAACTGTAATAATGGCATTAACATGGCTCAATGTGAAAAGGGCAATGGGTGTTGCTATAGACTGAATTTTTGTACTTGCCCAAAATTCTTATGGTGAAGCTGTAACTCCCAATGTGATAGCATTTATAGAGCTTGTTCTCTCTTGTTCTTCCATGTGAGAACACAGTGAGAAGGTTACAATCTACAATACAAATCCCAACCAAATACCAAATACCAACCATGCTGGATGTTGATCCTGGATTTACATCTTTCAGAACTGTAAGAAAATAAATTTCTGTTGTATAAACCTTCCAATCTATGGGATTTTGTTATGGCTGCTGTGTTAGTCAGCTTTTCATTGGTGTGACCAAAATACCTGACAAGAATGACTCAGAGGAGGAAATATCCATTTGGCTCATAGTTCCAGTGGTTAGGTCCATGATTGGTTGACTCCATTGTTCTGGATCTAGGGTGAAGCAGAACATCATGGTGGAGGGGTGTAGCAAAGGAAAGTTGCTTAGTTCATGCAGCCAGGAAGCAGAGAGAAAAAGAAACTGGGGAGAAAATACAATCCGTGAGAGCATGCCCCCAATGACCTACTTTGTCCACTTGCCCCACCCATTTGCTTACAGTAATCCATTCAAATTATTAACCCATCAAATGGGTTAATCCACTGACTAGGTCACAGTTCTCATACTCTGATCACTTCACATTTAGACATCCCTGCATTGTCTAACACATGACCTTTTCAGTGGAGTCCTCATAATCAGATGGTAATAGCAACCCAAGTTGACTAGTATTGATAGCTCTATCTTATTACAAAAGATGGAGTAAGAGGAGAGGAGCATATTGAGAACATTTATAATTTTATACCTCATTTTGCATATGAAATTCATAAAGGAAGGTAGAGAGTCTATGAGTAAAGGGGAAAAAGAGAAGTGTATAGAATTAATATTATTATAGGCTAATACTTTGATCAAATGTGGCTGTTAGGAACTAAAATATAAATACAAAATCAATATGTTTTGTAACAATGACTGAGATGCACACACATATTTTTCAAATAAATTGAAAGAGTATGGATAAAATTCACAGATTTCCAAATTACCATGAGTCCAACTATATGGAAATAGTGAAAGACTTGAACTCTGTGAACATCTGTTAGAAATCTAATTCTGCTAAAAGGATAGGATCTAATAAATTTGTTATTTACCATGTTGACAATTTTATTTTACATGAGGAAACAAATGGGCAATTGCTGGATTTCATTCAGATGGGGGAAGAAAATTGAGTTTGGAAATGAGAGTGATAGAAACCTTTCCATTAAAACAGCCGTGCCTATTTGGAATTCACAATTGTGAAGGACAGAATTGCTCAGCAGATTCAAAGGCATATTCTTGACTTTAGGAAAGCTGAAAAAGGTAAATGTGACCCGATGATCTCATTTGTAACTCCAAAGTATATATGTGTCAAGAGTGTTGAAAGGCTCTGAAATAAATTCTGATGATACATTTCTGCATAACTGCAATGTAGAGGGAAAGTAGAAAACAGCAAATGGATTCTATATGACAGTTTGGGAAAATCTGCAATAAACTGAAATCTAAAGGCATTTTCTAAAAATGAAAGTAAGGGTACAAATCCAGGGCAAATGTGAAAGGAAACCAAGAAATTCTAAGAATAAATTCAAAAAAGTTAAATCCATAAATAAGTTGAGCTAATGAGAAAAGTGCTAGAATCTGTTGTTGCAACAAGAGTGTAAGTTAAGAAGGTAATTGTCATCTCTTAGGGGAAGGTGCAATATTCATGGAGGCCAGGATAAAGACTAAATACTCAATTTGGGAATAATCTTTGCTCAGATCAATAAGAAGTCTGGTCTTCAATTGTCTCTTAATATACATACATATATCTATATATATACATATATATATATTTTCACACACTGGGTAATTCTGGATACATGTTAGGAATTGTATTAGATTGGATTTCTCAGAAGCAGGTACTGACAAAAGATTCATATAAAAATGATTTGTTAGAAAAATGCTCCTGGGAGAGTTGGGGAGGGAACAGGAATGTGTTACCTGACAGGTAGTGTATTAGTTCACCCAGGTTGCTGTAACAAGTTGATAGGAATTGGTTGGCTTAAGCAACATCACTTCATTGCCTCGGTTTTGGATACTAGTAGTCTGAAAGAGAGGTATTAGCAGTGCTAGTTCTTTTTGAGGACTGTGAAGAAAAATGTTTTTCTCCTACCTTCTAGTGCTTTGCTAACAATCTTTGACCTTCCTTGAGTTGAATTTGCATCACCCCATCTTTGCCTTCATCTTCTCAAAGCTTTCTTTGAGAATGTGAATGTATCTCTGTCCAAATTCCCCTTTTTAACAAGGAACCCAGTCGTATTAGATCAGGGTCCAACTTAGTTACTTTATTTAAACTTGCTTACCTTTTGAAGAGGTCACCTTTTGAAATGCTGGCTGATTAGGATCATGACATATCCTCCTCGAGCAACACAATGAAGCCCATAATAGGGTGGGAAGAGTTAAGCAAAAGTACAACATCAAGCACAGTTACTTATAAGATAATTTGATCCAGTCCCATAGGCACCAACAGACCTGGTAGCCTATACTTCATGGTTTTCCTGTTCAAAAACAAGAAAGTGAGAGTATGACATTGCGTTGTCATGCTTTGGTTAGTGATGAACTTGGATGGATGGAACTTTCCAGGCCCTTCCAAATCTAGACCCAGCAATCTATTAACTTTATCATAATAAAGGGCCGCAGGAATGGCTTTTGAAGTTGCAATAACATTGAGATTCAGTATTTGTAAAAATGGTGAAGAGATTTGAGGGGCTGTGGGCAGAACACAGAAAATGTCTGTTTCTAAGTGCAAAAAATTTCTATTATAGTTCATCATTCAAATGCTTTTACATCCTTGGAATTGGAAGAATTATATTACACAATTAAAAGGCATTGTATTTTTAACTACAGAATCACTGTATATGATCTTCGAGAGACAAAAGATTTTCTGATATTAGTGATGAGCACATATTCTATTTTCAAAAAGGAAAATATCCATTCTGATAAGTTTGACATATGTGTTGAGAGCAGTTAGAAATAAAATCATTTGTCACTATTAGCCCACATGAATTCATCTTGAACAATGAAAAGAAATAACATGATTTATTTTGAAATAGGTCTGTAGACATTTCAAGGGAATCTTTAGAGGATTGTCTGATTGAACAACATCATAGGTGACATTCAAATGATGCTCCTGGGAGTTGTGTAGCGCACAATCTATTTGGTCCTTTAAAGTGGCCCTGTTATACAGATAGGAGTAATAATTTGGCTTACCTTTAAAAGTACATTTTATGAAATTTGGAATTAACATTTTGTTATGGTTTAGATGTGAGTGTTCCTCCAAAGCTCACGTGTGACAATGTAAGAAGGTTTGGAGGAGAAATGATTGGGTTATATCTTTAACATAATCAGTAAATTAATCCTGATGGGATTAACTGGGTGGTAACTAAAGTGGTAGGGTGTGGCAGGAGGGGGTGGGAATTGGGGCGTGGCTTTGGGGTATATATTTTGTATCTGGCAAGTGGAATCTCTCTCTGCTTTCTGATCAAAAAGTGAGCTGCTTCCCTCTGCCACACTCTTCTGCTATGATGCCCTGCCTCACCTTGAGCCCCGAGGAATGCAGCTGGCCTTCTCTGGACTAAGACCTCTGAAACTGTAAGCCCTCAAATAAACTTTTCCTCCTCTATAGCTGTTCTGATCAGGGCCTTTAGTCAAACAGTGAAAAATCTGACTAAAACACCTTTTTATAAACACAACAAGCAATTTGATAAAATTTTGAACAATATTTTTATGAGTATATAATAGACCAAGACAACTGGATTTTATGTTGACTGAGAGTTTGCATCACTAGAAGGAGATCCTTGACTACATATACTTAGGCCGGTTTGGGGGCCATGTTTTTCCCCAAAATAATACTAACTACTTAAGTAAATATGTATTTTATCAAATTTTATTCAGTTGTTTATTAAAAACAACTTGCTAAATACTTATGGTATGACATAGGCTATTATTGAAGCTGAGAAACAAGGTTGAAAGGACGTTGTCCTTTCCTAAAGGCTCTTAGTTTGTCTGGGAATTTGTCTTAAGAATAAAACTAATACTAACTAAAATGTGTCTCTTCCTAAATGTAAATGGCTACATAATATAATTTACAATGACCAATGGTTGCTAGGAGGAATTCATAATGAATTTTCTTTTCTACTTTTCCAAGGAGAAGTGATGCAGACTTTCATAGTGATGTCCGAGGACATCCACTAAATAGGCTAGATTTCTACAGGACCAAACATTAATAGCAGGCTAATAGCTCTTACCTGATCATGTGTCCCTCAGTCATTTTGTTGTCATCATTTTTTTTATTTTTAAGAATATTTTTCTCCATAAACTTGGAGTTGTAAGTACAGCCCACAGTTGCTAAGGGGTGTTGTGCTGTCCCTAGGTGCTGTCTTTGTCCGTTTCTTCTTAATGACTTGTTTGTTCTACCTTTGATAGGTTTTTCTGTTCCAAAAGATATAGAGAAATGGGATTAGGTTTTGGTCTTAAAAACAGTGGAGCAGTGCATTCTGCTGGCTTTGGGCTCATTTCTAAGTATTAAGCCTATCTCTGGTATAAGTAAAAAAAAAATCAAGTTTGATACATTAAGGTTTTGTATCAAAGTTAGAGTAATGCCTCTACTCCTAACAAACCATTCCTTCTATGTTCTTCATATATCTTAGACAATTCAAGCATTCATGTCCTAGACTGGATTTTATGGAAATAGAGTTTGAGATAGATAGCTGCATGAAGATTCATTGAGAGTGGTCTTATGTGATATATCCATAATAAAGTGAGCAAATAAAACTAGGCAGAAGGAGAAGTTGATCCTCCATACAGCTGCAACTGAAAATTAGTTGTTAGTGTACAAAGCCCTGGGTCTGGGATAATTTCTATTTTTGTACTGACTTAAAGCATAGGAATTAAATTTTAATTTCTTTGAATCAACTTGTCATTGGCTGTAGGGAGTCCCTGGGCCAGGGGGTTCCCTGTGACCAAGGACAATTTTCAGTGAGAGGCAGACATTCAGCTGTTCACAGTTAACTTTCACAGAATTTGGAGTCTAAGCAGATAGGCTGTCAACAAGGGTTCTGAATGGGATGCTACTGTATTCATTATAGTTGGTTAAAACTACCGGAAACAAAATAAGAAGGTAGGTGGAAACCTATTTCAGATAATTCCTTTTTTTATTTTTGCTTTTTAGTTAAACATGAAAGTAGAATATATTCTGACATATCACACATAGAGTATACCTTCCCATTTTTGTGGTTGTACATGATGTAGAGTTACTTACAACTCCAAGTTTATGTGTATTCATATACAAATAAAGAAAAATTATGTCTGATTCATTCTACTATCTTTCCCATTCACATCTTCTCTTCCTTCCCCCCACTATCCCCTTACAATCCAGTGCACCTCCCCTCTTCTCTCCTCTTCACCTATTGTGAGTCAGCACCCCTCATATCAGAGAGAACATTTGGTCTTTGGTTTCTTGAGATTGGCTTATTTCAGTTAGCATGATAGTCTCCAGATCCATCCATCTACCGACAAATGTCATAATTTCATTCTTCTTTATGGCTGAGTAATATTCCATTGTGTATATGTAGCACATTTTCTTTATCCATTCATCTGTTGAAAGGCACTTAGGTTGGTTCATAGCTTAGCTATTGTGAACTAAGCTGCTATAAGCATTGATATAACAGCATCACTATAATATGCCGAGTTTAAGTCCTTGGGGTATAGACGGAGGTGTGGGATAACTGATCAAATGGTGGTTCTATTCCAAGTTTTATGCAGAATCTCCATACTGCTTTCCAGAATGGTTGCAGCAATTTGCAGTCCCATCAGTAATGTTTGAGTGTGGTTTTCCCCCTACATCCTGGACAACATTTATTGTTACTTGTATTCTTGAAACTTGCCATTCTAACCCGAGTGAGATAAAATCTCAGTGTAGTTTTAATTCACATTTCTCTAATTGTTAATGATATTGAACATTGTTTCATATACTTGTTTACTTATTGTATTTATTTTTCTATGAAGTGTCTGTTCAGTTCCCGTACCCATTTATTGACTGGGTTATTTGTGGTTTTTGGTGTTAAGTTTTTTGAGTCCTTTATACATCCTGGAGATTAATGCTCTCTATTTGAGGTGCAGCTGGCAAAGATTTTCTTCCATTCTGTAGGCTCTCTTCACATTCTTGTTTCCTTTGCTGTGAAGAATTGTTTTAGTTTGATAACATCTCATTTATTGATTCTTGATTTTATTTCTTGCTTTTTAGGAGTCTTGCTGAGAAATTCAGTTCCTAAGCTGACATGATGAAAATTGAGCCAAATATTTTTTCTAATAGGCAAAAGGTCTCTGGTCTAATGACTAGGTCCTTGATCCACCTTGAGTTGAGTTTTGTGTAGAATGAGAGATAGGAATCTAATTTCATTTTGTTACATATGGATTTCCAGTTTTCCCAGGATAATTCTAAAAAAGAATGTAATCTAACTGAACCAGTATATTTGTTATGGGGGACATAGGATATTTGAGGGAAGTTAAAAGATAATTAATACAAGACACAGAAGATTTTAACAGCTAATAACTGATATGACTATAAAAGTCAGACGTTCACAATGAAACTGTGGAAAACCACCTGTCCAGACACTGGAGATTGGTTCCTATGGACCTCAGTGAAAATAGGAAAGAATGTATTTAGGGACAATTGTTATTGTTAACAAACTACAATGATATTCATTATATAGAAAATTCCAAATATAGCTTTTGTGTCTCAATGCCACCAAGCTCCTACAGTGAAAAATCTGTGAAACTACAGTGAAAAATATTTTGGTGTTTTAGTCAGAGTAAATATTTGCACAGGATCTGCTGTGTTATGGTGTGCCTTCAAGATAACATTTTATTACTATTATTATTTAGCAGGAACATTTGTATGTTGCCCTGATTTATCTAAATGCCATTGACTAAGTAGGTTACAAACAAGAGAAATTTATCTCACATAGTCTGGATGCTAGGAAGCCCAAGAAGAAGGCATCACAGTTTTATTATCTGGTAAAGGCCTGTTTACTGCTTCTTAGATGGCCATCTTCTTGCTGGGCCCTCACATGGCAAAAGGGAGTTGGGAGTTCTCTTGAGTCTCTTACAGGACACAAACTCTTGTTCTTGAGGACTCTGCCAGTGTGCCTTAATCACGTCCCAAAAGCCTACAAATGCCATAACATTGGGGATTAAGGAGGTTTTAATAAATGAGCTTTGGGAAGGTACAGACATCCATTCTGTAGTTTTTGGTTATATTAAGTATCTGCATTCTATTTATCTTGTATAAGTAGGGTATATCAAAAACTAAAATGTGTGTAGAAATAATGTAGTGCTGGGTTCAATGGCTCATGCCTGTAATACCAGTGGCACAGGAGGTTGAGGCAGGAGGATCACGATTTCAAAGCCAGCCTCAGCAAAAGCAAGGTGCAAAGCAACTCAGTGACACCCTGTCTCTAAATAAAATACAAAATAGGGCTGTGGTTGTGGCTCAGTGGTCAAGTGCCCCTGAGTTTAATTCCCGGTGCCTCCCCTGCCTAAAAAGAAAAATAAATAATATAGTAACTCTTAATGCTTTCTATTAATTTTTCAGAATTGAATATTTTCTCTAATTTTATTTTCATTTATTTTTGTGAGTAAACCTCAGAGTTGAACAACTCAATTTATGTTTAAGGTCCTTAGCAGTGGTAAACTATGTTCTATCTAGGTTAATGTAGAAAAGTATGAGAATGCTAGTCTTTATTTTATTTTATTGTTATTACTGATACCTAGGTATATTCATTCATTCCTGAACTTTCATAAATAAGCAATCAACAATGGTTCTTGGTTACTGGCATATTTAAAATTCTCTTAAATATTAGATTTTACATCTAGCCGTCTTTGAAAAGTGATGGAATATTTTTAGAATAAATAGATATGTACTCTACTATGTAGTAATTATCTGAAAGAAGCTATAAATGGAGAAATAGTGAATGAGTGTAGCAGAGAACATAATTTATTTTAGTGAAATAGAAGTTCCTACTCCCAGGTTCTAATTTATCTTTCTCTTCCTTTACTTTATAAACCTATCAGTTAAAATTTTACCTGGCTAGAAACAGTATAACCTCTATGAGAGTGTGAAGAGAAGATCATACTGTCTAGTCAATCTCCAGATAGGCAATATTGGATGCTTGAAATCACCATTATTGTTAACTAATTCTAGAGGTATTTTTATACCATTGATGCATATTCAGGTTATTGAGATTCAAGACTACCAAAGGTGCAATCATGCAATTTATAAGCCATGGAGTGCTGAATTCCTCTTCAAGTTCATTTGGTTATGAACAAAATTTATAAAATACTTGCATACTTGTTACAAAAGTATTTTGGGTATAATTAGTGTTATTAAATTTGAAGTGTTGCCAAACTCCTATGCGACAGCTACTAGGGAGTTAGTAGACATCTAGTTCTCAAAAAACACAAATAGCCTTCAAGCACGTTAATTCTAGGAAACTGCAAAACTATAGCAGCATGGATGTTAGACCTGGGTATTTTAAGGATAAAAATTGAAATGTTAAAATTTTATGTGTTTGTTTTTATTTTACTAAGCTAAGACTAATTGATGTTAATCAAGACTGATTGATGTTATATTTAATTTTTATAAAAGAACTCTTTAGTAAGTATTAATATGATATTTTTTAGATAAGGAGCCTTCTCTTGACATAACAAATTTTGTAGTATTACCATAAAATGAGATTGTTAACAACTCTGTGGCAACTGGACTTGTGATGACAACACTTACACTATTTTTTTAGTAATGATGTGTGAGGGTAAGACCACAGTAGGTAACCTGAGGAAAATAGTATGAGAAATCATATTCATTTCCAAAAGTGTCTGAATGTCCTACTGCTATCTGTAAATCTGATTTTCTTTGTCAATAACATAACTGATGGTCATAAGCCCAAATTGTACCTAAGCATTTAAATCCACAGCTGACTTTAATTTGGTGGCTGATTAATTGTTTTGGATAAAGTTAGGAAATTCAACCTTTTCTACCTTTGTTAAATTGCAGGAGCAGAGGGATCACTTCTAGTATACTGAGCAACTCTAACAATGGACTGAACTTGGGAAAACTGGGTCCTAGTATTTCTTTACCTTTGATTTGGTCCCACTAACCATAGGGGAAAAATGTTTTCTTGATTCAAATGTCTTATAAAGCCAGGAACCAGGCTAGCTAACATAATCTTTTTAGCACTTTTTAGCACATTTTTCTTTTCCTTTGTACAAGAACAAGGGTAGTAGAAAGGTGTTCTTCAAAATGAAGGAGCTGAGGTGTTTAAAAATTGAAGTATGTTTTATTGCTAAGTTGTGCAAAAGAAATTTTATTGCGAAGCAACTTATGTACATGAAGATTAGGAAAAGAAATACTTTCTCCAACATGAGAGCATGCTGATTTTTATCAGGTAGGTAGAGCTATGCATCCAAGGAGAATCCCTCTGGGATGTGGTATTGGGTCTCACAGAGACCGCTCAACCTGTGTTGTTAAGGAGAATCATTGTAAATCCAGGAAATTAAGTAGTCATTCATTCTCAGGATCCTATGTTTGAACTGTGGACATGCAAACCAGAGCAAGACTATCAAAGCAATGAGAAGGACCTGAGATAAGTGCATAGGGAGACATAGGAGGAACCATGGCAGCTCACTGCTTGCCTAAGGCTCTTGCCCTTACAACAGCAGCATTTCCTGCGCTAGTATTCATTTGTACCCTTGCATTTTCCCAATAAATCACCACCATCATCCTTCTAGAGGATCCTACAGTAGCTCCAATGGATTTCATTCACTTTTGTTTCAGATAAAATTGTTATAGGATTGGGTCAGAGGACATATAGTGTAGTGTTCAAAGATCCCAGGATGAGCCTGGATGAACTCCCACTTTAAGGAACCAGTACCATAGAGGACTCTGAAAAGGACACTGATAACTGGTCAGAGAGACACAAAGTCAGAAGAGTGTGGGGGTCATGGCAGCTCTTCCCTAATTACTCCAATATACCCACCTTATTTTTGATGCTGAAATTCACTTTTATTACATAGGAATTGTTATGTAAGTCCGATTATAATGAATATCTGCTAGCAGTATTTTTACAATCAAATTTGGGTCCTGAAGCCCCTTATATATAGAAACTCTTGAGCTGTCACTGTAGACAATATGGAGGAAAGAGTGTTTTTCTTTGAAAGAAAACAAGGGATAACACCATCAAATGTTGAGAGGTCAGTAAGAGAAGATTCTTGAAATTATCTGTGTGATTTAGCATCATGGAGGTGAGGGTAGTTTATATTGTCTGGACGAAGGAATGGAATAGCCCAGGTATAAAAACCTGATGGCTGAATAGTAAACAATGACAGGTTAGAAGAGAAACGATGCAAGGACTTTGTAAAGGAGAGAGATATAGGACAGTGGATAAAAAGACAATCTAGAATCACTTTTTATTTAGAAGAGTTGAACAAACCTAAATAAATTCTAAGGAAATTTGTAGAAGAGAAAATGGCACACAGGAGAGTGAGTACATTATAGAGAAACATGGTTTTGGGGTGAACAGAGAAAGTGAGGTTCAGAGCAGTGTCTGTGGGTTATGTAGCTCTACCAGCTTTTGAATTCAGGGGTAGAGGGTGAAACTTTCCAAGCCTGTTGCTTTCAAATCCATCTCTTTTCCCTAATATCACTCCTCTGTGGGAAACCTGCACAAGACATCTCCACTTCCTGTCTTTCCTCCTGGCAGAACTTTGGTTTAAAAAGGCTCCTTCATCTTTCCAGGTATAATTCCTACCAGGAGCTATAAAATAATCTGATCCATGTTTGTATTAAGCTGTCATTTTAAATTCCGATTTTATAGAAACAATGTTTATTGATTACTCAAATGTCACCAAGTGTTAATGTTCTACCTGCTAAATCCTTAGGTACAGAGATATATTTTGTAGTATGTCACAGACGTTGGGGAATGACAGTTTATATCTCAGTGTGAGGCACATACTTGGTTTAATTTCTCAAGATCTTAACGTTCTCATTTATTTCTAGGTTTCACTTACAGAATTCTGAAATAGAACTTGTAAGACAATCTTAAAGTACTACTTGGAAATTAATTTATACCAATTAGACATTTTCCTGATTTTTATTTTTTTTAAATCACTAGCACATCACCAAATAATATTTGAAAAAAAGCAAATTATTGTGTTTTGTATTTGTCAGGATGCAATAAATTATGCAGTATTGACAAGAAATTCTCTAAACTCAATGACATGTTATAATAAAAAGAATGTTTCTTGTTCAATTGACCTGTACATTGCAGTGAAGCTGAGGGTCTTGCCTCACATCTTGTTAATCTGTAATGTAACAATACTTCCACCTTTACCACCATCCCACAGTATAACCTCAATGGAGGCAGAATTGCCATCCCATCTCGTGTCTAGAAAATGTATAACTGGAAATATTTGGCAAACAGCACTAATGACAAAGTTATTCATATATAAACTTGAGAATTTTTCAAGAACTCTTATCCCAAAAGGTAAATATATAAATGAATATATGTATATATTTTTGACATTCATGTACACCTTCAGTATGCTTCTTTAGTTTTTTTCTTATTTTCTTGATATAAAAGTAATTTGACAGAACATGTTCTACAATATTTCTTAATATTTTCTGAATTATTTCTGTTCTTGTTGAATTCCAAAAATTTCTTTTAGCTAATAAAATATTAATTACAGATAATTTTTTAAGACTAATAACAGCATTGGTTTACAAATATTCATAAGTCCTAAGTGTGTAACATTATTTTCTGTACCAATTTGTTGATTAAACTAATATGAAAGAACAGGTTGTTATTAGATGTTGGGATCTCATTAATATGTATGACTATTGTTCACCCTTTTTATTTTATTTTTGTCTAGATATCTGAAGGTGAACTTGTGTCCTGTTTAAAGTTTCTCTTGGTTATATAATTGTTAAATAACATTGCCCTCCTCTCCAGTATAATTCTTCCTTGTCAGCCACAATTCAAGCTTTGAAATACATTTGAAGAAAGTCTGAATACAATTTTCCATGGGATTTTTAAGGAGATGAATGAGTTAAAAATATCTGAACAAGCAAACCCAAGATAAAAAGCCCTGTTGGTGTTTATTAAGATTAATTTTCATATTCAAATTATCCAAGGAAGTGCATTTCTCATACTTGAATATATGTATGCATATATCTCATGTATTTATAAATACTTTCAATTTCATGTTCAATGAATTGAAATATCCAAGGCATTGAATGATACAGAGTTGTATATACATCTTTTCTATGGGTGTTTAAGAGCACTAAGCAATATGGGAAACAATTATGCTAATTTATGCACTAATATATTTAGAGCAATTAGATGCTGTGGAAAAGAAAGGAGACCTTCTGGTGTATGTTAATTCATTAGCTTTGCACTGATATATGATTAAAATCTAAATTTCTTTTTTCTTTCAGCACTAATATATGTATGTGGCATACATAAATTTGAGGAAAGTATTTTAAAACTGAATTTGGAATAATTAAAGTTTGTAGAATGCCTTGTGCAAAGTGAGGATAAGGCATCAAGTAGTTTATTCCATGTTTTTATTTCAGGTAATGTCTACCATATAGACACTGTTTAGAATACAATTATATTTATACTTGATTTGTAACTACTTTTATGGTTTATTGCCAAATCCACACCAAATTCCACAAAATTCTCATGTATCAAAAGCCTATAGTAGCATAAAAATAAGATTATTATTTTCTATCTTAGTGTTTTCAATCAGGTTTCCAGAGTCAGACATGCCTAGAATTCAGCTACATGTCCTCTCCAAATAACAACAACTTCACAGGAAATTGCTTAACCATTTTGAGGGCATATTTCTACATTTGGAGAAGGATAACAAAGTTGTTGGGAAAATCAAGCCTGATGAGTTGAGATAGTGCACGTAAGCCCAGCATCTTGCCTATCGTAGCCTATTGTAAACCTTAGCTCCCATTCCCTTAGGGAGATAAGATGATCAGGTTTATACAAAATGCTTCCTACAAATTCCTAAAACATGTCTATAGTTGTATTCAATTTATATTTGAATCCATAAGGATAGCCTGAAACTCTAGAATATAGGAAAGGACTTTCTATATCATCTATCAGATTAATTTATATTCAATATAGCTTATTGTCCTCATGCACTTTAGTATGTCATAATTTTCAGTAAACATGTAACAATTGATTGCTATCAATGGCATACACATCAGAGTGGCTCCTATGATTTAGTCAAAATAACAACTAAACCAATGATGCTCATCAAATGACTTAATGTCTCCATTTTCTTTTCTGAAAAATGAAGAAAATAATACATGCTGCATTAGGCCAGATTTATTTCAGCTGCAAATGACAGAATCCCGACTCAAAGCAATTTATATGAAGTGGTCTAATAAAGATTTTGAAGTAGCTGAAGGATAGACTATTGAAACTAGTAGTTTCATAACCTCCCAAAGGGATGAAATCAAAGACACATGATCACTTAAATTCTCTCTCCTTTCTTGTCTCAGTTTTACTGTGGAAATATATGAAATACTCCAAAGAAAGAGGACCACAGGCATTATCAATGCTGAGTAATCTCAGAAGTAAGACTTCCCCTCTCAGATGAAAATAATATATTCAGAGACTGAATCCACTCAATTGGTTTTATGTGCCCACTGCTGGGTCACATTTTGTGTTTGTGAAGTACTATATGACACCTAAGTCCACCTGATTTGATCCACAGAGATGCTGGTTCTTACCATTTTGAAACCCCAAAGAACTTCCGTATTATAAGACACTGGATTTGGCTTCCCCTGAAGCTGCTCTGAAGGTCAGGTAATCCAGGACTACTGAGAGTGGAATTAAACCACCCCACCATCCTCATCACCCCCTTCGATGAACTTTGTCTAATAAGAGATAAGCAACACTGGGGAGCTTTAAGATAGATGCTTTTCTTTTTCTTCCCATCACTGAATAGCTGTTCTAGTTTTCTTTAAATCTCTCCAGAGCTACCCATCATAGACAAAGCACCATGATCATGCAGCAGCGACCAGTTCTATACCCATCTTGTATTTGCTCTCATGCCCCCCAACATGCTCCACTTTTCGTTAACCCTCTGTGCTGTTTTTATACTTATCTATGAATAAATAGCAATTACTCTTTAACTCTGGTTGTTTTTTAGTGATACCAAGATAAGACAAATATATATTATGTTGCTTATTTATTTGTATACTTTTTTTTTAAATATTTTTTTAGTTGTAGATGGACACAATATCTTTATTTTATTTATTTTTATGTGGTGCTGAGGATCGAACCTAGTGCCTCCCGCATGCAAGGCAAGCGCTCTACCACTGAGCCCCAGCCCCAGCCCCTGTATACTTTTTTATAATATAAGATTTATGTGTTCTTCACTATTCAATCTGCAATGCCTCAATCTTCCTGACATATGCTATCTCCTTATGAATAATTATTGAATTTAAAATGACTAGGCCCCACTGAGATTACATGACCTCAGTAGTGCTATTATAAGAAGTGCCTAGGAGAACTCTTCTGGGATTATAGTCTGATAACGATAGCACAAAGTGCAGATTCAAGAATTCCTTAATAACATTGGAAAAATGGGATAGATTCTATGCTGTGTGCACCGTATGTTGTGTGCCATGTGATGCAAGGTACTCAAAATATGGTGATCACAAGACAGCATCCTTACCTTCAGAAAACATGGTCTAGTACTGGAATTATATCTTTATAGTAGCCTTAAGATTTTCCAGGGAGATGGGGGAGAATAAGTTCCAATTACCTTATTTTACACATGTCAAAAAATTTACCTTGTGTAGGTGTTTCCATCCTACTGCTACCTCCATTTCTAAATAAAGATGGTCACCAGAGATGGAAAGACCTTTCTAAACCAAACTACTTTGCTTAGATCACAGGAGCACTTTGCATATTGCAATCCTGCAGCAAGCTAAAATGGAGTAGAAACATGATTCAGCAACTTTTTCTCTCTCTCCTAGTATTTATTTCTTCTTTCCCATCTGGCAACAGGGAAAATAAACAAAGGCAACAGCATCTGTTGCTCCTGCTGCTTTGAATTAAGCTGACTTAGTTTAATCAGTTTGCCCCACCAAATCCATTGCTGTACCTTCCCAGGTATTAGCCTGACCTTTAGTCTGACACTCCCGTTTGTTGCGTTTACTAGATTTTTTAAATAAAAGACATAAACCCAGAGAGATGGCAATTAAAAAGCCCAGGACATTTAAATAGCTTTTGCTTCAGTTCTATATGTGCATGTAAGCGTAAGGTTTTAAAATATAAATTTCCATTTTAGTGTCTATATTTAAAGTACACATAATAAGACTCTGATATTAAAAACAAGGGATTGCCTAGAGATTTGTTTTAAATGATAGGCTTTGAAGCATTAGCAGTGGTTTTGGGGTGTTTCTCCTTGATAAGGAGATGGGATGTAAGAGAGATTACTAAATGATTTTGAGTTTCCGGAATGCACTGGTTTTATGTCGGTCTCGATATGCTTCAGCACACAAATACATTCCATAAATCTGTCTAAGTTCCCAGGAACTCAAGGGTAATGCATTTTCTCTTGAATTCCTGTCCTGATCAGCAAAACACACACACACACACACACACACAGGCACTCACACACACACTTATAAAGCAACCCTAGTGCAGAGAAGCAGGTGAGTCCTAACACATCAATCTAAACAACTACAAAAGAATCAGAGTAATTTCTTCCCATAAAATTATCTCTGAGTATTTAAATCTGTTCTCATGACTATAAAGCCACAATATAGCTGCAAATGTTTAGAAAGTTTGCTCTGTCTTTTGAAGTACTTAATTGTAAGTGAGCTCGATATGAAAGGTGCTATGCAATTAAACTTACTGACCATATTAACATTTAAATAAGAACAAGTAACATCAAGATATTCAGAATAAAAAGTTCAAACAATATTCTATCAAGGCTCTGAAAAGAAAGAGCATTTAATATCTCCACTTATTTATAAAGTTCATATGTTAATTTTCAATTTCACTCATAAAAACATAGTTAGTAAACATTGCCCAAAAAATGTTTTAAATCTTAACCCTCAGTTTCAACAACTTCAAATTCAAACAGTATGTTTTGATCATTAATGAACATAAAGTTTACCCAAGTTAAAGGTTAAAACATACTGCTGTAGCAGCTACCCATTTTCAGTAAATAGTTTTTTTTAAACTAACATTCTGTTACTTGCTACTGTTTTTCTTCTTTTTTTATAGCAATGAACAGTTGTGTTTTGCTTAAACAACAGTTGTGAAATGTCTTGTGCTGATACTTGATAAAAATGGAAATATGAACATTGTTTATGTAGGATTTTCAAACATAAATCAGTCAAAGGTATGTTCTGTTCCGTGGTCTACCTCTCAAGGATGAATAGGCTTTTCTGATTGGTGTGACATTTTTCTTGACATTGTCAAATAACAAAGACAATAATACCCATTTTAAAGTAAAACAGAATGAAATGTTCATGGTTTTTGTCAAATGCAGAACAAATGATCCTTGTAAGAATAAAGCACTTTGCTATTCCTCAAATCGGCCAACATTCAAGAGCACATTTACTACCAGTCATTAAAGTAATTTTGTTATGAGAGATTTTTCTGTGTACTAGTGATTTTTAGGCTTTTTATTAAGAACATGAAGTATTTTATTCTTTAAACTGAAACCTACTAGAGAAACCTACTACATAAATCAACATCACTGAATGTTTTTTAAAACTTGCCTTCAGAATTCTTCCCTTGGTTCTGAATCTCTTCCTGTTTAAAGACTTCTGGAATACAAGCAAACCTAAATTTGCTAAGTGCCTACTATTTGGCAGGCATTCCACATATATTGTCTCATATGTCCTTATCACCTATTAGTGATAGGATTATTGTTAATCCTATTTAATGGGTGAGCAAATGGAGCCTCACTGAGGTAAAGGAACTTGCAAATGCTTTACAGACTGCCTGCTCCCCTATTCCAGGTATGCAGGGAGCATAGCCTGTGTATCATCATTTTTGTCTTCTCAACAACAACTACCAGTTCTGCCATGCAGGAGTGAGGGCCTGGTGGTGGCTGAAAACTCAGGCTGTTATAGGTTTAAACTGAACCATATTCCCTAACATGGTGTTTTTTGATTCAGCTACGCTCAGCCACCATTAAATGGGAATAATAAGTCCATCTGGGATGGATATATGGTAAACGTGTTGTACACACATTACCAATTAAAAATTCTACAAATAGCAATCATTATTTACATCATAATCCATACTTCCTCATTGAACTTGGCTGAGGACAACATGAAAATACTTCTGATTTTCACACAGATTAAACTGCAGGGGAGATTCTTCTAAGATGAAAGATAATAACCTAACCTTTAAGGTAGTTAAGCCCTATGCTAAAGCCTATTATTGAAGATTTTTATAAAACTGGAAGAAAAGCCTTGAATATGGCCTGTTACCCTAAGGTTGGGTTATTCATTTCCATTTACAGTAGAGTATCAAATGAGGTTTCCAAAAGAGAGGATCAAAATAGCAAATGAGGGCTGGGATTGTGGCTCAGTGGTACAGCGCCTGCCTCGCATGCGTGAGTCACTGGGTTCGATCCTCAGCACCACATAAAAATAAATAAAGATAATGTGTCCATCTACAACTAAAAAAATATTTAAAAAAAATAGCAGATGAGTATTATTTTTCATTTTGTAATTTTATAAAATAAAAAATTAATTTTCCTAAACTCTTTATGTGAACATGTTTAAATTGGTGTGTTCAAATACACATTAATTATTTACCAGGAATGACAGAAAATCTCACAAAATGGGATTTTCTAAATTCTGTATACTTCTAAAGTCTCATATAAGAAAATGATTCTGGCTTCTGAGTTTGAGTATTAATAAATAGAATTTTACTTTTTAGACTAGGAATCATACTTTAGTCTAATTTCCTATTAAATTTAATAATTAATTACATTTGCCATGTACTTCATTAATTCCCCCCAAATAAGTCACAGTTTTAGTGTTTTTTGTGCATCTAAATATTATAGTTTTCTCTTCCTTAAAAAGTAAATACATCTGGTTTTGGAGATCACATATATTGCAAGATTTTATTTTAAATAAAATTAAATTTCTACTTAAGAGTTTTTCATATATTAGAAAGATATATAAAACATGTTTGTAGAACATATAACATAGAAATGTGTACAGCAATTCAACAAATGCTATTTTTAGTCAAACATAAAGATAGAAATGCTGCAAGTGACTGCAATGAAGACAAAACATTTTTGAGTAGTAGACTTTATGTTTTCTCCTAGAATATTCCTGACTTGTATTTTATTGGGAAGTACTAGTGTGGTAACTGTTCAAACTGATTAACAGAGATTCTGTTTAAAGATGATATATAATGTTTACATCAAAATTAATATACACTTAGCCTTAAAATAGCTGGGCGCGGTGGCGCAAGCCTATAATCCCAGCACTTAGGGAGGCTGAGACGGGAGAATCGTGAGTTCGAAGCCAGCCTCAGCAATGGCGAGGCGCTAAGCAAATCAGTGAGACCCTGTCTCTACATAAAACACACACACACACACACACACACACACACACACAAATATATATACACTTAGCCTTCAAACCTTCTATATGTATATAATGTATAATTAATATAATACTTTGGAAACTCAGTGGTAATTTATGAATCATACTTGAGGGTGCTTTTGTTGTTCAAAAATTTTTTTTTGAAAATTGGTTATGACTTATGTGGAAAAGAAAATCCCAGAATATATAATTCACCTCTATGTCCCATTTCACAAACCACTCTGGATGAATAAACATAAATTTAATATACTTGGAATATTTTTCTGTTTGCTTTTCTGGGAAGAATGAAGCAGTCTTCATAAAATGGGCTAGTCACATTCCTATAAAGCCAGGTTAATGCTTGCTTCAAATAAAGACAGCTTAAGGAGCTTTTGATAAATCGTGTCTACTCCAGTGATCTAAGGTGAAGGAGAAGTAGCAAAGAGTTAGGAAGACCAAATATCAATTAAGAATGGAATAGTAGCAAAGTGAGTTTATTGAAAAAAGGTAGGAAGAATATTTTGTTTTCAGAACGTTTTGATAATATAATCTTGAAGTAGTCATTATGAGAAACATCAAACATAAATAAGAGCAAATTCCCTAGACAAATCACCCAGATGAAGCATCATCCCGATTTTGTGACCTAACCCTTGCCTCCCGATGTAGTACTTCTGATTTTTGTTATCTCTAATAATGCCACCATAATTACCACTTTGTATAAGTATTTTATATTTCTGGAGCTGAACAATGCATGTTGTCTGCACATGCACTACAGAGTATGTTACCAAACTTTGGAGTTTGGTCAATGTAATAAGTTAAACATAAGATGTTTTAGTTTGCGTTTATATATATCTTATTTGAAATGAGATGCTTTTTATGAATTGAAGAGACTTTTACCTTTTTATTTCAAATCCTTTGAATTGCTTTCTTGGATCTGTAGCTCATTAAGAATTTAATCCTTTCATTCTTCAACTTAAAATGATCTTTAAATGGGAATATTATCCTTTGATCTGTGCTAGAAATTGCATATATTCTTTCCTGTTTGTAATCAACATTATTTTTCTTTCCTTTGTATTTTGTTTATGTCTTTTGCCATATAATCAGCTTTATCTATTTTCCTCTTTCATTGTCTCTATATTCTAGATGATATTTAATAGGAGTACTTTTCCTTGATCTAGATTAAAGGGAAAGCATTATTATTCTCTTCATAGGTCCTTGTATTATTATTACTATAACTATTATTATTATTTATATTTATACTTTTTATTCCTTTGAACTTTTTCTTACATACGTATGATATGTTAGATATATTTCTAGCTGAGGCTTTTATTCTTCACCTGAGACCTAAAAGCAGGCTCCTGAGTGGGTTGTGACAGTAACTATCTATATATAGCTCCTAAGAAATGATCAGACACCAATCTGCGTTTACATTTCTGTATGATAACAATGCTTTTAATGGAAAAATACAGTTGTCATCAGAACAAAATAAAACACCTGCTCAATTTCATTTGACTTTTCAGTTTTGTGTGTAAGAGATACTTGGGGGATTTGGTGGTGATATAGCACCTGTAGAAGGTGCATAGGTCACATTTTCCCTTACTAGGTCAATGTCTAACAGCCATTCAAAAAACCTAAGGAAAACTTAAGTTTATGGTATATATTTACTTAAATATTTCCTTTAGCATTTAAAATAAATTTTGCCAATATAGTAAGAGGCACATTTATAATCCACATTATTTTAAACTCCTCAATTGCTGGATAATTTGTGTACACATTAAAATAAAATTATGTAATTGTGTTTTTTCAATAATCTGGAGAAGTAAAATGTGAATTTCTGTAGGCTATCGCAATAGGACAACATTTTAGAAACAAAATATTAGGACATCTACTTTGCATTCCCCGTCCTTAAAAGTATTTCTGGCCTCCCTTGTAATGTCAATTGTCAATAACCTAATTAAAACATAGTCATACGTTCTATTTCCCAATGTTTAGATTATAAAGGTCAACGTGATGGCATGAAAACTGTAACTGCAAGATTTTATTTTTAAATTGCTGAGAAATAATGATACTATATTCTCCATTTTCTACCCAAGCAATTTTGCAGTTTTCTAAGCAGCACTTAAGCTGGGGGCAAGGAAGTAGTATCTTTTCTGGGAAGTCTTTCTTTTCTGTTTCAAATTCAAGTGAATTAACCCCAATAAACTTAATTTGAAAAAAGGAATTAAGAAAAAATATTAGCACTAGAATGGATGTGCTCACTGACTTCTGCCTCTTTCAAATGAAGTGGCTCTGTAGAAATATTACTGACATGTTTTTTGGTAGAATAAATTAAAAGATGAAGTCAAATAAAAGAAGAAATAACAAAAGGGGCCAAGTTATGCACAAAAGGGATAAATTTGATGTTAATTTAGTCTATTTGAGTCCTATTGTTGGTGCCTTTAGAGAAAGTATGTGCTAATATTTGCATGAAGTTCAATTTAGTTTTCTGTGTGTACTGTTAATAAAAAAACAAGTAAAATATGAAGAGTACATGCATATCTTTTAATTATATTAATAGACTCTGAGACATTTTAAAACTATCTTAAGATAATGTTTTAGGTGTTGATTTGGGTGTCATTTTCAGTGCATTCATATTAAATTTAATCTACATGGAAGTGAGATAGGAAACCTACATGTCCTTAAAAATAGTCTGACTTTTATCTAGTAGTAATTCACAGATATCCTACCACTTGGTAATGTAGTTTTTTTTAGGCTGAATTAGTTAAATTTTGTAGGACAGTATATAGGGGTAAAGATACATCTGTATCTACCCTGTATCCTATTGCTTATGACAACCTATCACTCAATTTTCAAATATGGCAGAATTTCCACCCAAACTTATCTTTTTCTTTCTCTTTCTCAGAGAAAAAGAGAAAGAAAAATGGATGACTTTGCTGCATTGATTATCCATCCATTCTTTTTCAAGCTGTTCTTTAAGACTTGTATCTCTAATACTAAAAGAAAGAAAGAAAATGTGTCATATTGCTGTCACCGTGATAAAAACTTAAAGGAGGAATGCTTTATTTTTGTTCATGATTTCAGGGATTTTTGGACCATGGTTGGTTGGCTCTGTTGCTTTTGGGCCTGTGGCAGGCCGGAAAATCATGACAGGGAGCACTTGAGGAAGCAAAATGGCTCACCTGATGGCAGCTGGGAAGCAAATAGAGGAAGGGGCTAGAGTGTCAATAACCCCTTCAAGGTCATGCCCTCAGTGATCTAACTTCCTTCTTCTAGGCCCACTTCATTACCTCCCCACAGTGCCACAGGCTGAACCAAGTCTTCAACACATGGGCCTGTGAAAGACTTTCAAGATCCAAACTACAGAAAGAAAGAAGGGAAGGAAGGAGGTTGTTCTTTAGCCTTTTTTCTAGTTATTAGTCTATCTGTTCCCCAAACACAATTGTGCTTCTAAAATGCATGGAATATACATATGGATACATTTTCTCATATTATTGAAATTACCTTCAATGGATATAATTGTCACACTCACAAAATCCTGCATACCAAAATGAAACTACATTTTCATGACTGAACTGGGAAGCCTGACAAAAATCTCTGTCTCTTGAATCTTCTAAATGAATATTTGAGTTTTTCATTCAAACTCTTAGTGACCTATTAGGTTCTAAATATTAGTTTTATCTCATCAGATTTTCTTTATTACAAAGCATCCACCCTCATATCCCTGTTTGTGGTATTATCTCCTTTTGTTCTGGTCTGGAAAAAGCTCAATTTTTTTTCACATATTTTTATGCACAGTATGATTTATGAGTCCTTTGTATTTTAAGTTTGATATGTAAAACCATACTATTAAGATTCACAATGTATTTTCTTTCTCAAGTCTCTGTTCCTTAAAATTGGGGAACATGGCTTTAAAAATTGCTTTTTGCTATATTTTTGCAATTGTCTCCTACGACATTTCCACTTCATTGAATTTCTCTCATTAAGACAAACTATGACCTGCCAATTGCCAAATCCTTTGCATATGTTTAATCCTCATTTTATTTGACATTTCTGGCATTTGGCAGTGTTAATGACTCTGTGCTTGAAATTTACTCCTTCTAGAAATCTGCAAGAATGTTCAGCCTTGATTGTCTTCCCATTTCACAGACCACTTATTCTAGTCCTTCCTCTGATCTGTACCACACCAATGTCCAACAGGGAACTTTGAGCATTTATCCCCTCTAATTTAGATATCCCAACCATGATTACAACTGACACTTGAAATGCTGTGTTCTAGATTTACAACACAGATTCTCTTGAGTTCATATATGGAAATGGACAATACAGTTAGTATTTCTTCACTTATTTGTCTCAACCAGGCATTAAAATACTATGATTGATATGATCCAGCTCTTCTACCTGTTCAAGCTTACATCCTCCCATTTTCCTCTCTACATTATAGTTCAACAATAGTAAACTACTCTAGTTCCCTGGAAATGCCCTACTCCCTTGCTCTTTCATGCCTTTACACAAATTGCTTCCTCTGTTAGGAACTTTTCCACCACCATTTACTGCTGGACATAACAGTTTTTGTCTTCTAATACTTCTAATTCTCCCTCCTAAATTAAGTCTTTCTAGGCTTCCTTGATCAAATGAAGTATTCTTTTCAATAAACTTTTTTTCTGTATTTTTCATATAATCTTTAGTATATTAATTAATATATTATATTATAGTTGTTTATTTTCATATTTGTTCTTGTAACAGATTCTGAGGCATTTTAGGACAGTGCAAATGTCTTTTATTGTGACATTTTTTAAAAGCAAGCACAATTAACTAACTAGGAGAGGTAGGCAGTAGATATTAGCTAAATGAATCAGTTGGATTTGATCCAGTCTTGTTCTAGACATCATAGTAAATGCACATGGGTTTCTTCATTTATATTGTGCTTCACTACATGTGTCATTATCTCTCTGTGGAGACTCTATTTTTTCTTAGTTTGAAGATCCACTTGGGTATTCTATTGCCTCCAGTCAGTCCTGATTATGGGTAGATGAAAACTTATTGAAAGAGTTTGGGGTACCATATTCCCAGGATTACTTCTTATCAGGGTTGTAGTCTGTCCTTTCTTAAGAAGGGCATAATTAAAAGCTTACACATATAGACTTAGTTGATCAATCTTAATCTGATCTACCCATATGTTTGAAAAGTTGAGATTTAGAAAACCTTGAAAGAGATATATTGAGAATTTTCTTTTTTTTTTTTTTTATTTTAATTTTTATTTATTTTTCTCAAAAGTTGCATTTAAATACATGTTATCAAACATAACAGAAAAAAAACAAATTTTCAGAAGCTGTACACACTATTCACTGAAAACATTTGTTGAGGCAAATAGAAAAAAAAATTATTACAATCATAATTTTTCTAACTTTGCACAAAATTATAAGCAG